>PVJS01032402.1:0-22795 GCA_004027185.1 Glis glis | reverse complement strand
AAAAAAAAAAAAAAAAAAAACAAAAACAAAACAGAAGCCCTGAGCAACCCCCCACCACCACTGGAATAATATGATCTGAAGTCCATCATAATCATTGTCACCTCCACAGCCACCAAAGCCCGGGAATCTGCCACTGAAACACTTTGTAGCGGAGATGTTCTTTTCCCTGCATAACCTCATCTCCTCCCTCAGGATCCTAGATTGCATTTAGAGATTGCATAGTGTCCTAGATTGCCCAGGTTATTGCTGGCTGTCTCTAGCTATGTTGTACAGTTTGGGAGCCACTGGCCACATGTAGTTACTGAGCACAGGAGCCAATAAACACTAGGATGTGCTGCAAGTGTAGAATACACACCAGATTTCCAAGACTTGATTTGAAAAATGTATGTTAAATGTCTCAAGTGTTTATACTGATTATAAGTTAAAAATTTTTGGATATACTGGGTTAAGGAAAAGGTACTATTAAAATGAATTCTGCCTGCTTTTTTCCCCTTTTTTAATGAGGCTCAGGAAAATGGAGCCTCCTACCAGGCCACAGCAAGAAAGTAGAGTAATTGAGATTCAAACCCACATTTTTTTTTTTTTTTGCAGTACTAGGGACTGAACCCAGGGACATTCTACCTCCGAGCTATACCCCCAGCCCTATTTTTTATTCTTTATTTTGAAACAGGGTCTCTAAGTTGCGGAGGGCCTCACTAAGTAGCTGAGGCTGGCTGCGAACCTACGATCCTCCTGTCTCAGCCTCCCAAGTACTGGGATTACAAGCGTGTGCCACCATGCCTGCCAAACCCACATATTTTGAATGCTACAATCATAATCCTGAGGATTCATCCCCAGTACTAGGGATTGAATTCAGGGGTGGTCTACCATTGAACTACATGATTTAGCTTTTTTTATTTTTTATTTTGAGACAGGGTTGCTAAGTTGCCCAGGCTGGCCTCAAACTTGAAATACTCTTGCTTCAGCCTCCGGAGTAGTTGGGATCAAAGCCATGTGTCACTGCACCCGACCCAATCCCAAGGATTTTAAAAGCTTTATTGTATACTTTGTCTCATTTGATCCTTACAAAAATCTTGTGAAAGGCAGGAAACTTGGGCAAGTCCCTTAGTCTTGCTGGCTGGTAGCAATTTCCCGCAATTCTAAGAAGGGGCTAGACTAGGGGACAGTTCAATGAATCCATGACTTTGTGACTTCCTAGTTATAAGAAAGGGCTGAGCCTGGAGCAGACTTTTCCCCTGGGGACCACTTTAACTCTTTCCCCATCTTAGAACATCTTGCAAAGTCTTTACCAGATGTTTTCTATGCGCATTACATGATAGTCAATATGTTTTACATCATAGGAATTTATTCCGAGTCTCATTTAAAATTAGATTTTGATTTCATACTATTACTGTTAAGCTTTTTTAACTTTTAAAAATATGGAAACATCCCAACATTTTGCTACTCATGTATTATTTATATCTTTCTACTTTTTTTCTGCAAAAATGTTGTATATTCAGAGAGTTGTATAACTATCACCACAATCAATTTTAGAACATCTCATCACCCCCAAAAGAAACCATTAGTAATTTCTCTCCAAACCTCCCTCTACTGCAACCCTAGGGAACCCCTAATTTTTCTGTTTCTATAGATCTGCCTATTCTGGAAATTTCATGTAAATGAAATCATATATGTGGCTTTTTGTGAGTCTTTTTCCACATGCCATAATATTTTCAGAGTTCACTCATATTGTAGCATATATCAGAAGTTCATATTATTTTTTTTTATGGCTGAATGTATTCCATCATATTGATATGCTACATTTTGTTTGTTCATTCATCAGTTGATAGACATTTGGGTTATTTCTACCTTTTGGCTATGGTAAACCATGCTGCTATGAACATTTATGTGCAAGTATTAGTTACAATATTAGTTCAGTTCTTTTGGATATATACCTAGGAGTAGAATTGCTGGGTCATATGCTTACTTTATAATTAACTTTTTGAGGAACTGCCAGAATGTTTTCCAAAGTGATTATACCATTTGTACATCCCTACCAGCAGCGTTTGAGTGTTCTAGTTACTCTACATCCATATCAGCACTTGTTATTTTCTTTTTGATTATAGTCATCTTAGTGTATGTGAATTGTGGTTTTGATTTGCATTTCTCTAAGGACTAATGATGTCGAGCATCTTTTCACATGATTAGTGGCTATTCATATGCCTTCTTTGGAGAAATGTCTATTCATGTCTGTTGTCCATTTTTATTTCGTTTGTCTTTTTATTATTGAATTATAAAAGTTATTTTTATATTATGTATATAATTTCTGTCTCAGATATGTGATTTGTAAATATTTTCTCTCATTCTGTGGGTTGGTTTGTACTTTCTTGATGATGTCCTTTAAAGTACAACTTTTTTGGCCGGACATGGTGGCGCACGCTTGTAATCCCAGTACTTTGGGAGGCGGAGACTGGAGGATCCGGGTTCGCAGCCAGCCTCAGCTCTCTCGCTCTCTCTCCCTGTCTCTCTCTCTCTCTCTCTCTCTCTCTCTCAGTGAGGCCCTCCACAACTTCATGAGACCCGGTTTCAAAATGAAGTATAAAAAATAGGGCCAGGGGCGTAGCACAGAGGTAGAACGCCCCTGCGTTCAATCCCCGGTACCGCAAAGAAAAAAAAAACTACAACTTTTTTTTTTAGGAAGTCCAAATTTTTGGTCTTTCATCTTTTGGTGTCATGTCTGAAAAGGCTTTGCCTAACCCATGGTTGCAAAGTTTTACTCCTGTGTTTTTTTCTGAGAGTTTTATAGTTTTGGCTTTTACAGTTAGGCCTTTGACCCATCTCCAGTTAATTTTTGCAAATCTTATGTGGAAAGGGTCTGGTTTCATTCCTTTGAGTATGAATGTCCAGTCATCCCAGCACCACTTATTTAAAAGACTATTCTTTTTCCATTGATTTGTCTTGGCATCCTGTTGAAAGTTGATTGATGATAAGAATGAGGATTTACTTACAGACTCTCAATTCTATTCCATTGATTTACTTGTTCATCCTTGTGCCAGTACTACACCATCTTTACTACTAGAGCTTTGTAGTAAGTTTTGAAATCATGGAATGTGAGTCTTTCTACTTTGTTCTCTTTTAAGATGATTGTTTTGGCTATTCTTGACCCATGCATTTTCATATGAATTTTTGAACCAACTTGTCAATTTCTGCATAATGCAACCAGGATCTTGATAGGATTTTTGTCAAATCTATAGGTCAATTTGGGGACTATTGCAGTCTTAACAATATAAAGTCTTCTGATCCATGGACACAGGATGTCATTCTAATTATTTGCATCTTTAATTCAATCCACAATGTCTTTTGGTTTTCAGAATACAAATTTTGCATTTCTTAAATTTATTTCTAAGTATATTATTCTTTTTGATGCTATTGTAAATAGACTTTCTTTCCTAATTTAGTTTTTAAATTGTTCATGTTTCTGCAAAATTTTAAACTGTCACACCATCCATAAATACTTATATAACATTTTGCCTGTAAATACCAAAGCTAGCATCTCCAACTGATAAGGGCTCCTTTCTCCCTCCCTCTTTCCCTCTTTTCCCTCCCTCATGGTGAGGAGCAGAGAGAGCGGGTCAGAGAACAGATGCTGCAGCTGGATGAGTGTGGTCACATACACTGTACTTGCCCACAACCCCAGAGACCCACCTCTGGTCTTGCCCTGCCTCCAAACATGGCTGCCTTGTCTAACTCATGAGATCTGGAGGAACATTTAAAATCCAAACCATAACAGACCATTACAGAATTCCAGGCTCTCAGCTACTACACAGTTCAGATTTGGATTTCTTTGACTGTCTCTAAATGACTTCTTATTGTTGGCCTTCCCAAATCAGGATCCAGACAAGCCCACACCTTATACTTAACAATTACACTTTTCAATTCTCCATTTCCTTCCTCCCTCCCTCCCTTCCTCCTTTCCTTCTTTCTTGGTTTAAATTTGTATTATTGAGGCACAGCAGGACTGTAACCTCACATAGGGTGCTCTCTGCAGTCAGATGATCCTCATTAATGGATCTCAGATCCTTCCCAACTTCATTTCATAGCAAGAACTTTGAAACATAAGGTTCTTGTCTCCTGCAGTAAGCCCACTGGCTATGCAAGTGTGTGAGGTTCTTGTTGGTTCTTTAAGCACCTGTTGGGGAGAAATGGTCTTTGCTGAAGACTTTGGACAGAACACCATTGTCTCCTTTCCTACCCCAGTATCTGAGTGTCAATGACTAACCGTTGTACTGAGTAATGGAGAGGGATCACACTCATCTCAAATTCTTTAACAGAGTGGAGTTAGGACTAGACTCCCTGCTGCACAGAAGAGTTGCTCATCCAGGGCCTCCTGTGCTCATGCTTGCTGTCCGTGTCCTCCAGTCCCTGACATGGTCTCCACTATGGTCCTCTGGGACTCTTCCTCCTTCCCTTCATTTAAAGTGTTGATCTGGAGCTGGGTGTGGTGGTGCCCACCTGTAATCTCAGTACTCGGGAGGTTGAGACAGGAGGATTGCGGGTTCAAGACCAGCCTCAGCAATTTAGTGAGACTCTCAGCAACCTAGCAAGACCCTGTTTCAAAGCAAAAAATAAAGGGCTGGGAGTATAGCGTGGAGGTAGAATGCCTCTGGGTTCAATCCCTAGTAAAACACACATACGTTGATCTGGAAGAGACAGGGCTCAGGGGTGGAGAAATCTGAAGAGTTTTCACATGGCATACATCTCATGCTTTTATGTTTCTTCCATTGGCAGTACTTCATGTTGACAAAATGTGCTGTTTGATCACTCTCTGCTTGTGGATTACTCCTAAATAAAGTTCTGGGAGGAAGGGGGCATACCAAATACTTGCTTATCCAGTCTGGCCAGGCACTGCGCCATCAGCTCAGGAGCAGCCGGGGAGCTGGACAGGGTCTGAGTGGCTCCTGCTGTGGCAGATGCCATCTCATCAGGTGCTGGGCTGTGGGGAGTATTCAGGAACCTCTGGGCAGTGGCTATTTACCAAGTAATAATACATATTCCAATTTGTCTTCCCACCTTCAGTGACTGCTGTTGTGTGCTCGCAGAGGCTCTGCCCAGTTGTGCATGTTTTAATGTATTGTCTTGGACTCTGTCCATTCCAGAGAATCCACACTCCCAAAAGTCTTCATTCTTACCCTAATATATCAGGAGGCCAGAGGCCTCTCCTTTTAACAAAATCAGCACTCCAGTGGTTTCATGAATTAAAACTTAGCTTCTCAGCAAGTATGTGAACAACAGTGACAGAACTTAGGAGAAAGCAAAGCCATACCTTGGCCTCTCCAAAAGGGAGTATCCACCAAAGACATTAGTGTGTCTGTCTGTCCATCCATCCATCCATATGCCTTTGATCTATCTTGAGTTAAATTTTGTATATGGTGTGAGGAAGGGGTCTAGTTTCATTCTCTTGCATGTACATATCCAGTTGTCCTAGCACCACTGACTTGTTCCAGAGACTATTCCTTTCCCATTGGATCGTCTTGGTGCCCTTGTCGAAAATAAATTGACCATAAAAGTGAAGATTTATTTCTAGACTCCTAATGTTGTTCCATTGATCTATTTGTTCATCCTTATGCCAGTACTGTAGCTTTGTAGTACATTTTGATACTACATGTGTGTGTGTGTGTGTATGTGTGTGTGTGTTTATTACTTTATGATATTTATTGTTTGGTGAGTTTCGATTAAATATATATACCCTGTGTAATGCTATACCAATCTCAGGATATGGAATATTTCTATCATTCTAGAAAGTTTCCCAATTGATCTTGTAATCCATGTTTCCACTCTCCTAGCCCCAACTCCAACCCAGACAGGTAACCATGGATATATTCTATCATGATGGCTTACTTCTATTTTAAAATTTTATATAATAGAAGCAA
Organism: Glis glis; assembly: GCA_004027185.1. NCBI lineage: Eukaryota > Metazoa > Chordata > Mammalia > Rodentia > Gliridae > Glis > Glis glis. The sequence continues at coordinate 16,886 of PVJS01032402.1, read as the reverse complement.
ATAGTGTGTATTTTTTTTTTTTTTGCAATCCGGCTTCTTTCCATTCAGCATAATCTTGAGATTTGTCTATATCACTGCATGCTTCAGTAGTTCATTCATTCTTTTTTTTTTTTTTTTTTTTTGGTGGTACCGGGGATTGAACCCAGGGGCGTTCTACCTCCGAGCTACACCCCCGGCCCTATTTTTTATCCTTTATTTTGAAACCGGGTCTCACAAAGTTGCGGACGGCCTCACTAATTAGTTGAGGCTGGCCGGGATCTTCTGGTCTCTGCCTTCCAAGTACTGGGATTACAAGCGTGCGCTACCACGCCCGGCCATGTAGTTCATTCATTCTTATCACTGACTAATATTCCATTTTATGGAAGTGTCACAATTTGCTTATCCATTCTGCTGCTGTTGGATAATCAGTTGTTTCTAGTTCTGGCTATTATAAATATGATCGCTATGAACATTCATGTTTGTGTCTTTTGTTGAGATATAGCTTTTATTTCTCCTTGGTGAATTTCTAGGAGTGGAATTGCTGGGCTTTAGGGTAAATGCGTGTTTTAGTTTATTAAAAATCTGCCTATTTTCCAAAGTGGTTTTGCAGCCTATCTTTTTGAAATGCCCAATCTTACTGTAACTGGCCCAGGAAGTATGCTAGAAGGAATAAAGAGAATGAGGAGACTCGACAGTTGTCTGTCATCTTCGTCAATGAAGAGCTTTCAGCAGGAGCCCTGAACCCCTGAAGGTCCCTCCTGGTTCCTGTTCTGAGGTGTTGCTCTTGGTTGTGGCCACTAGCTAGCATGAGGCCTGAGCAGCAGGAGAGAGAAGTGGCCATTTATTGGGGTGTGCAGAGGCTGAGCGAGGATGTGGAGGTCGTGGTGGTGGGTGCTCAGCAGAGATGGGTTCTACCTCCAGGTGTTGGGATCCTAAATTACTTCCAGAGAATCCCATTATGCAAAACTAGATACCTGTTGTGAGCTCCTTAGATGCTGCATTTGTACACTGGCAAGGTCTTTCTGGGTTAAATATGCAAAATGCATGTTTGGGGACAAAGGGACAACTTTTTGGAAAACAAATTTTTATTGTAAACTTACATGCAATGAAACGCGAAGAATAAGTGTACAATTTAATGAATGTTGATAAATATATACACCCAATAACCATCTCAAACAATACTTGGAGGGGATGAACTTGAAAAGGTGGTCCCTCCTGGACTTGTATAAGGTCAAGCATTTCCCTGGTCCCCACCCAGCACAGACTTTGGTGAGGAAGCGAGTCGCTCTTGGGGTTAGATCTGAATCAGGTCTGTTAATGCCGTGAACTGGGTAGTAACTGCCTGACCCAGGCATTCCTCTGGGATATCGAGGATTCAATTCCGATCACAGCAATAAAGTGAATATGGAAATTAAGCAAGTCACACAACATTTTGGTTTATGGCACATGTAAAAGTTTTTACTCTGTCTCATAGTCTCTTAGGTATGCAATAGCATTATGTCTAAAAACAACAATGTACGTACTTTTTATTTTGGTACTAGGGATTAAATCCAGGGGCATTTTACCTCTGAGCTATACTCCCAGCCCCATTTTTTAATTTTTAATTTTGAAACAGGGTCTTGCTAAGTTACTGAGGGCCTTGCTAAGTTGCTGAGGCTGGCCTTGAACTTGCGATCCTCCTGTCTCAGCCTCCCAAGTCCTGGGATTATAGGCCTGCGACACCATGCCTGGCTTACATGCCTTAATTTAAATTACTTTATTGCTAAAACATGCTAATGATCATCTGAGCTATTGGGAAATGGCATCAATAAACTTGCTTGATGCAGGCTTGTCATAAACCTTCAATGTATAAAAATGCGCTATCTATGAAGTGTAATAAGGCAAAGCACAATAAAATGAGGTATGCCTATGTATAAGGCATGCGCATGCTGATCTGTTTCATTCTAGAGCAACCCTATGAGGTAACAGTTCTCATGTCCATTTTGCAGATGAGCAAAACTGAGGCTCAGAGCAATACCTGGCATAGTACAGAACATCTGACCTAATACAGTAACTAGCATGACACAGCTTGTTGCTGGCAGTGCCTGGAGTCAACCTGCCTGCAAAGGCTCCAGCACTTGTACTTTCTTTCCATAAAGCCAGCTTCTCAGGCTTCCTTCTGGGATATTTGTTAAGGACAGAGAAAAAGAATGTATCCTCGGGAGGCAGAGGGATTATATGCGGGACATGGCTCGTACTCAGAAATTTCTTTTCTTAAAAGTTATTGTGAGCTGGGTGTGGTGGTGCATGCCTGTAATCCTAGTACTTGGGAGGCTGAGACAGAAAGATGGCAGGTTCAAAGCCAGCCTCACCAACTTAGCAAGGCTCTCAGCAACTTAGCAAAACCCTGTTTCAAAATAAAAAAATAAAAAGGGCTGGGGGTGTAGCTTGGAGGTAGAATGTCCCTGGGTTCAATCCCTAGCACCACACATGAAAAAAATTCATGAAATTTGCTTTTGGTTCCAAATGTGTCCATGCTTAATTTCATATAAAACATGTTCAATTTAGAAATATTTGCCCCCCTGCCCTCTCCAAGTCATCAAGTAAAAGGATGCTCCAGGCAGGCGTGGTGATGGCACATGCCTGAAATCCCAGTACTCAGGAGGCTGAGACGGGAGGATCACAGGTTTGAGGCCAGCCTCAGCAACTTAGTGAGATCCTATTTCAAAATAAAAAGGACCGTGGGTGTAGATCGGAGGTAGGTAGAACGCCCCTGGGTTCATTCCCCAGTACCAAAAAAGAAAAAAAAAAACAAGGATGCTTCAGAGAGAGGCCATGTGGCCACTGCTTAGCACTGGCTTCTAAACATGGAAGTGGCTGAGACAAGGTGTTTGCCTGCTGGGTGGTCCCAGGGCCCCAGTGAGATGATAAGGGCTGGAAATGAAAGAGGAAGTGGAGGCCACACAGGGAAGTGCAGGCCAGCTTCTCACGGCACGGTGCTGTCCTCAGATGGAGAGGCCACGGGCCTGAAACCTCATGTCCCTTTCCCCTTAGAGGACCGGCTTCTGCGGGGCCCTCGGTGGGTCTGCTGCTGCCCCCAGTCCCCAGTCACTGCGCTGAGCCCCCAGGAGACCATGATGGTGCCCGTGTCCCTTCCCTGAGCACCTTCTCAACACCTGGCTCCTGGTGGCTCTGCAGGTGAGGGTCTTCTGGTAAGTCCCTCACACCTGTGATCAGTGCCCCTCAGGAGCCCCTGCCTTCCTCCTGGGAGGTGGCCGTCCCTCCCTCTGACATGAAACATCCCCAGATTATGAGTTTCCTCTTGCTGCTGACACAGGCTTAGTGGCTTAAAACAGTACAGGTTTATTCTCGTCATAATTATGGCGATGAGAAGTCTAAACTCAGTGTGCTGGCAGGGCTGTGTTCCTTCTGGAAACTTCATATTAAAATCCATACCTTACCTTTTCCAGCTTCTAGAAGCTTCTAGAAGCTGTATCCCGGCTCTTGAGACCTGTCTCCTCTCACTCCAACCTCTGGTTTCCACGGCACATCTCCTATCGCCCATTCCGATCCTTGCCTCCTTCTTAAAAGGAGCATCGCGATGACAGGGGCCCCTGGATAATCCAGGACCATCTCCCTGCTCATGGTCCTTACCGTAATCTCATCTTCACAGTCCCTTTGCTGTCATAGAAGAGAACGGTCATAGGTTCTAGGGATTAGGATGTTGACATTCTGCCTGCCGTACCAGGAAACTGTAGGGGCAAAGGGAAATTTCCCCTCCATTCTCTGAAGGCTTGCTGGATTCAAGTGACAAAGATGGATTAAATGGAAAGAAGACACAAATTAATTACATGCACAGAGATGATCACAGCTATCTCCCACCGGCTCAACCTGTCAGATCCTACGTATTCCTTTTCTATAGGGGAGGGGACAATGGGGAACATAGACTATTTTTAGGGGAATAGTAAATGGGTTTTAGGGGCACTCAATGGGCTTGGACAATACACAGTAGCTTGGGACAAAGTCTATCTGGCCCACAAAACAGACATTGGCTTGTAAATGATTCTCTATGGGACCCAACTAGAAGACAATAGTGGGGGACAAAAGCCTGTCCGGGTGTGTTGACTGACTGCACTCTTTCTTCCTTGATATGTATTTAGTCTTCTCCCGGTAATGACATTTCAGTAAAATGGCTGACGTTGCTTGTGTTCCTCTTTTGGTGGATCTGTTCTGTGGGCAGATCAGGGGACTTTGCAGAAAATTGCTCCCTGTCCTGGGGACACACAGGGAAGGTCAGAGGGACCTGGATTCCGAGGCAGGTTCCAAGACCTTGCAGGTGTCAAGGTACCAGTCTCTGGGGGATCTTTTTCTCAGCCCCAACAGGACTCAGAACCCTCTGGGAAAAGGCCACCTGTCCTGCAGGGGTTGGTTCTGGGGGCACAGCTCTGTGCCACCCAGTGTGGCGCTCACTCTGAGAAGTGCATTTGGAAGTACACAAGCGCTCAGACCAGAGTTCTACTCCTGACCTGACTGTTGGCGCTGTGACGTGGTGCAGGTAAAAGGTGCTCCTTCCAGCCTCAGTTCCCTCATTACTAAGGTGACGGCACAGATCTAACTTAGCAGGGAAGATCCAAGAAAACACATTTAGCACCGGGGCTGGCAAACAGGAGATGCTCAGTAAATGACAGCGATGATTACTTGCAGGAGTTTTGTTTGTCAGCTTTGCAGGTCGGGTGGTGTCTTCATGGATTTTTAGATGGTTATTGAAAACGAACAAATGAAACATACAAAGGCCATTCCCCAGGCTCCCGCATTCTAAAACCGACTGCTGCAATTTTAGAAAGGGCAGGTTGATAGGGACATACTAAGAGCATTTCTGCGTTCCCTCTGCCTGTCCGCTACTCATCCCGGGCTCAGATCACCCCGAATGAACAAACCACAGCTCCACCTGGCACCGCCGGCGCCTCCGGACCCCGGTAGCACAACGTGCATGGAACCTCTCAGGGGATGGGCCTCGGCTTTTCTTGCTCATAGCTGAGAACTAACGTGTCAAGGAGGGTTTCTCCGTGGGAACAAAGACCAGGCAGGTCATGAGGCCTCCACTCTGGGGTGAGTTCTGGTCTCCACCCTACATAAGTTATCTTGGATTATGAGGATGTTACTGACCACATTTTACTGATGAGGAAGCTAGAACCCTGAGGGGTTACCTCCCTTATCTGGGTTCGCACAGCTAGTTGGGGGCTAGCCTACCTTCTCTCCAACTTTTAAGCCGACCAGCCCGTAACTCTGCAGTACCTGAATTTATGGCTGTGGTATGAATCCCCCTTGTGTTCCAAGAAAGGAAGAACACAATTCCCCTATCAGTAGCAAGGCCATGGTATATGAGTTTTATCAGGTGGTGGTTTAGGCTCTTTATTGCAGATCCAGTGCCTCTTGGGAGAGGACTGTGCCAAAGGCCACGGCTGCCATGTGGATGGATTTGCTCATTCCCTGTTTAATCCATCCTCACCCTCCCTTCTGAAACGCAGGCCCTTTCTTAGGTCTTAGTCCATTTCTGGTACTATAACAAAATACCTGGGGCTGGGAAGTGTATAAAGAAAGCAGGTTTATTTGGCTCATGAGCTGGGCTTCACATCTTGGGGAGGACGGTGTGAGATTTCATTATGCCACTCAGAATGGCATGCAATTGGAAATTTATGACTTATTTCTGGAATTTTCCATTTAGTATTTTGGATTGTGGTAGACCATGGGTAACTGAAACCATGGGTAAGGGGGGGACTGCTGTACTTCAGTAAGTGTTGGTGTCACTAGACTCGAGAATGGGAGAGGGAGGAGCCTGTGGGTGGGGGGGACTCTGCTGCTCCACCCCTGGTGGGGAGCCCTGCCAGAGCTGTCTCTGTGAACTGGCCCACGGGTGTCCTTCCAGAAGATGGCAAGCAAAGGAACACAACCTCAGACACCTCTGTCACATCCCCTCTGTTCTTTTCTTTCCTGGAAGTCTCCTGGACTTCTTTGCTTCTGCCCACCCACCTCGTCTGCTCCCTCTCTAACCCTCTAATATGCATTGAAGAGACAGTTGTCTGAGAAGAGCCAGAGGCAAAACACACTGATCGGAAGGAGCAGGACTTAGTGAAGTAAGAGGGCTTCCTACAGTCAGCAGTGTGGTGCCCATTAGAGTGGTCCTGCTTCTAACAACTTTCAAAACATTGAGTAGTGACCAGACACATGGGCAGGCCTGTCTACCAACTGCTACTAAGAATAACTACTAGCCAGGCACAGTCGTGCACACCTGTAATCTCAGCTACTCAGGAGGCTGAGGCAGGAGGATCGCAAGTTTGAGGTCAGCCTTGGCAATTTAGCAAAGCTTAGGGATGTAGCTCAGTGGCAGAGTGCTCGCCTAGCATGCATAAGGCCCTGGGTTCCATGTCCAGCACCACATGAAAATAAACAAAAGTAACTGTGTATTGACCATTTTAAAGAAACGACCTCCATAGCATCCTTTGGTAACAACATCTTGGCCATTGTGTGATTAATTGGACACTTACTATGTTGCAGACCCCGTGCTAAGCTTGCGAGGTGGTTGTCATCACAATTCAATGAGGCTGATGATATTATGCCCATTTTACAGATAAGGAAGCTGAGGCATAGAGATGTTCAGTTCCTTGTCCAAATGAGTGGCAGAGCTTTGAGGTTAGCTGTTGGTACAACTCCCTGTGTCCTTTATCAGTATTCTCTACCAAAGCTTTATTGGCACTATCAGGAAGTTCCAGCCAAGATTATTAAAATTTAATTCCACTTCTCACCTTCTTCCTTCAAAGAAACAAACAAACAAAAAAATCTAATGTTCATCATCCTTTGTGAAGTAACTCTTTATACCCTTGGAAACTATAATCAAGTATCCTTAGAACTCTCCCTTCTCCGAGTTTTTTCTTCTTCTTCCCTTGTTGCGTTGATTTCAAGCTGCAAAGATTTATTGAGTGTGATCGTTGTACTAGGCCATTAGAGGACACCAAGAAATAGATATGGTTCCTGATGGTTCTAAAGGGTTTCACCATCTGCTTAATAATAGCTAGATTTATTGGACACTTCCAATGCCAGGCACTGCGCCAATAGCTTACCTGCATTGCCTCATGTAATTTTTATCACATGCCCTTTAGGAGTAGATACTATTATCTCCATTTTTTTTTTTTTTTGGTACTGCAGATTGAACCTAGGGGTATTCTACCTCTTAGCTATACCTCCAGCCCTTTTTTTAAATTTTGAAACAGGGTCTTGCTAAATTGTTGAAGCTGGCCTCTAACCTGCAATCCTCCTGTCTCAGCCTCTCAAGTACTGGGATTACCAGCATGCACCGTCATGCCTGGCTTATTATTTCTATTTTATATAAACTCTAAAAAATGGAAGCCCAGAGGTTTGGAATAACTTACTGTGGTAGAGGTCACAAGTGGGACTTCAATAATATGACTACAAATTCTTGATGTTTAATGATAAAGGCTCAGAAAGTCCTAACTGGCTCAGGCAGCAAATGCTAGAGAAGGAGATGTACCCAAGGCTGGGATGCTTGGGGAGGATGTCCCAGAGGAGGTGGGCTTGAGGTGGACCTTGGAGAGGGGAGACAGTGGGGCTGGAGAGGCAGAGAGCAACGGTGTGGAGGGGGATGTGCACAGGGGACTCAACCTGTTGGGACTTGAGGCCTGAGCAGAGGAAACCCGGGGGGTTCTTTGTGCAGGGTAGATCAGGGTCAGTGTGGGGAAGTCTCTAATGACATAGGATAGGATAGGCAGAGATTAAGTTTCTAAACAGGAGGGGTGTGTGTGTGTGTGTGTGTGTGTCTTAGTGTTGGAGAAAGAATAGTAGTAAGATAAGTCAGAAAGGGGCATCAGACTTATGTGTGTGTATGCGTATGTGTGTATGTGGTACTGAGGATCGAACTCAGGGACGTTCTATCTGTGAGCTACACCCCCAGCCCTTTTTACTTTTTAGTTCGAACAGAATCTAGCTAAGTTGCTGAGGGTCTCACTAAGTTGCTGAGGCTGACCTCCAACCTTTGATCCTCCTGTCTCAGCTTCCCAAGTACTGGGATTACAGGCCACCACACCTGGCTAGACATTTTTTAAAGACATGGTATGGCACAGTACGGACCCTTAGAAAATCAATCGCATACAGCACCTGGCCAAAGCGCCTCTATTTGAATTTGGAGCAAGCCGTTTGCATGTCCAGGTGCTGAGCTTTTTGCTGAGTGGCCTCTCACACCTCTTACTCCTACTCATTTGACTTTAATGTGCATGTGCACACGATGTGTGTGTGTGGGGGGCTGCACTTGCTTTCAGGCTTGCTCCCCAGTTGAAGCTGGCCTCAAACCTGCGATCCTCCTGTCTCAGCCTCCCAAGTACTGGGATTACCAGCATGCACCATTGTGCCTGGTGCTAACAGGAGGTGGTGGAACCTTTAAAAGCTGGGACCTAGCCTTTGGGGGCATGCCCTCAAAAAGGTTAGTGGGGCCCAGCTCCTTCCTCTTCCTCTCTTTTTTGCATCCTGACTGTGAGGTTGTCAAGGTTATCAGCTTTTCCCTGCCATGTGCCCCCCACCAGGCCCAAAGCAATGGGCTGACCAATCAGGAACTGAAATCTCTAAGTCTGTGAGCCAAAATGAACCTTTCCTCTTTATAAGTTGATTTATGTCTGGTATTTGTTATGGTAACAGAAAGCTGACTAACATGGTGGCCTTTTGCGTATAGATTACTTGTTCTTATTCTACTCTGTAAGCACTTTAACTTTCACTGACTATGTTCTTTAGGTTCCCAGTCTTTGAAGAGGGTGTACACCGTTGTTCTAGGCACTGCATTTTACCTATACATCACCTACACTGTTTTACTTAATACTTACATTTTTTTAGTTCCCCAAATAGAAATTAACCTGAATCCAAAAGGCACTCAGTTATTCAGTGAACGATTTGTCCAGTTATACTCATAAAGCCCTTGGCAACTGGTTTATCTCACTGCACTGAAAAAGCAGGAAAATGCTTCCCACATTCCTAACTTCCATCTCCAGTGGATCAGCAGCCATTCCTTGATGCAGGGCAGGCGGTTAAGGGAAGTTCCCACCATCACGACTTGCCCATTTTGAAGGACAGTGAACTCCTTCACAGTTTCCAGTGGCACTGTTAGCTTGCTGATCTCATCTGCCATTTATTAGGACCAGAGCCCATGGGAGCAGGTGCCTGAGTGGAATTTCTCCTGCCAGACCTATCTTGAAATACCCATACAGAAGACTGGCACATGCCTGAGATTAGACCGTCAACCCACGCCTAGTGCACACCTCCTCTGCTGTCCCCTGGCAGTGGGTTGTAGCAGTTGCTAAGCAACCTGGTTATCCATCTCAGTGCCCTGGTTGGTCAGCAAATGCAGAAGATGGACCTGTAGCTCCTGTTGGAGAATTCCAGCAGTGAGATACCACTTGTTCACAGTGCACGTATTTGTGTCCTAACAATTTAGGTGCTTGAAGAAATAACACATAAATTGAAAGCGTCAAAAGGTTTTTATTTCATTCTTAAATAATAACAGTGACTTGAAATGGTACATGCATGCCTGTTAGGTACTGTGCAACTTCTCAGACTTGGAATCAGATAGAATACTGCCACCCTCATTTCTTTCCCACCTTGGTTTTTGTCTGGTATTTGTTGTTTCTAATCCCAGCAACTGTCAAAAACTCAGAGTATGGCTGGGAACCTGTGTTCTAGAACATTTGGTACATCCCCTGCCCCCAACTACAAGTTCTTTAAAAGGGGAGTTATGTTGTATTGGTCAATTCTTTTTGCTTCAACATAATGCTTGGCTTTTTGTAGAGACTTTATACTACATGTTGGTAATTTACAATAAAAGTCAAAACCTGGCATGAGATCTACAGAAGCCAAGTGAGAACTGTCCCTGAGGAATACAAGTGTGGTCCGATGTTGCAACTGTGAACTTTCTCGAGCAAGTGGTTCCTATAGTGACCAACAGATGTTGAGTGTCATAATTGTGTTAGCTTTTCACTGCTGTGACCAAAATACTTGACAAGAAAAACTTGGAGGAGGAAAAGTTTATTTTGGCTCCTGGTCTCAGAGGTTCAGTCCATGGTCAGCTGGCTGCAAGGCAGAAACATCATGGTGGAAGGGTGTGACGGAGGAAAGTTGCTCAGTTAGGAAGAAAGGGAGGGGAGAAGATAAACCCTTGCAGAGCATGCTCCAGCTACTTTTCTTAACAAGGTCAATAGGTTTAATGGATTAATCCATCGAATGGATTAATCCAACAAGGAGTTCAGAGCCCTTATGATTCAATCATTGCCTAAAAGCCCCACCTCTGAACCATGTTTTCAACACATGAGCTATTGGGGGACATTCCAGATACCAACTATAACAACATTTCCCTTTAAAAGTTAAAATACAGTCAGGGGCCACTTAAAGACACGGATATGTTGTAAGATCGTGTCCTTAGGTAATTTCATCATTGTGCGTACATTATGAAGTATACCTACACAAACCTGGATGGTCTAGGCCAATTTGCTCAACTGATATAAGTAGAAGGCTCTAAAATAAGGATAAAAAGTAACAGTCCTTTATAATCATTATCTAGTATTATGTACGTATTGGTATGTGCTCTACATTGGTACCATTGGTTTGCACCAGCATCACACAAACGTGAGAAGCATGTGTGTGGTACTACAATGTCACAAGGTGGTAAGAATTCTTCAGCTCCATTATCATATTATGGGATGACCGTTGTACATACAGTTTGTTGTTAACTGACTGTCATTAGGTTGTGCATGACTGTTCTCCGCAGTGCCCCTGTGAGCTCACTGTGGGACCCCCAGGCACCCTGGGTGCTGAGGTGTTAAGGTCTGGAACCATGGTTATAAGCACAGAAACTAGTAGAAAATCTAAGATCCAGGTCTGGGTGCTCCCTCCCATAGGGGGACCTATGGGTTTGAATGAATGGTTACACGAAAATCCATAATTATGACCCAATTCCTTTGCCGTCATATTTTATCACCTTTGAAATTGCATCCACCTTTGACATGTTTCATAGTCACGATGAGCACAGATACACAGAGCCAGATTTTGTGAGTTCAAATCCCGGTTCCTCCACTTTCTAGGGCATGCATTCGGGCCTTGCCTCTCAAGGGCCGGCTTTCGGGTGTATGAAATGGGAGCGGCAGCAGCCTCTGCCCGTTATTGGGAGGATTCAGGGAGATGCTTCATGCAGTACGCTTTGCTTGGTGCCTGGTGGTAGTGGGTGCTTCAATTAATACATGTGGGTTGTTTTTAATATTTTTACTCTGGGGGTGGGGTCAGTTAGATATCAGTGTGATTGAGCATGACAACCCTTTCTCAGGAGCAGTGGTTAAAGACAGGAGAGTGGGAAAGGGATATAGCCTTCCACTGGGGAACGGAACAGACCACCTGGGCCTCCATCCTTGCTCTCTGTATCCAGTCTACCTTTACAAGCATCAGTGGTGACCGAGCATCAGACATCTCCCCACAGGCTTGACTCAAGTCCTATGCAGATCTGATAGTGATTTTCCAGGTGCCCCAGTCACACCTGTTCCAGTGCTGTACCCTGCAGAGCACTCTTCTGGGAGAAGAACATCTCTTCATATGGAAAGGTGCTCAGGTGTACAGGGAACCATGCCAGCCCTGTTGGGACTCAGTTTCCAGGAGCGGGGGCCTTTCTTGTCCTGTATCCTAGCCTCCTCTAGGGCCTCACAGTGTTAAGTGGAAGAGAAAATATTAAAACTTAATTCATAGCCCACTTCCTCATCTGTAAAATGGGGCCATGGCCACCCATTGTCACCAAGCGGGCCTTGGGCTCTCCAGCTTTTCAAGCTCTGAACAAGGTTTGCTGGGGCCAACACAGGCCCAGGCGTGCAAGTTTTCTAGGGGTTCCTGTCAACTAGGCTTCTGCCTAAAAACAGTCTGCATTGTTTACAAATTGTCACAAAAGGCCGGGCGTGGTGGCGCACGCTTGTAATCCTAGTACTTGGGAGGCTGAGACAGGAGGATCGCAGGTTCCTGTCCAGCCTCAGCTACTTAGTGAGGCCCTCCGCAACTTAGTGAGACCCTGTTTCGAAATAAACAATAAAAAATAGGGCTAGGGGTGTAGCCCAGAGATAGAATGCCCCTGGGTTCAATCCCCGGTACCCCCCCAAAAAATTTGTCACAAAAGAAAACAAAGTACTAGGACTCACATCCAGGCTGGTGCCTGGGGCATTGTGACTGGTCTTCATAACCAGGAAGCAGTTTTTTTAGTTTTGGGTAGCTGGACTTGCTGAAACCCTCTCTCTCAGTGTAGGCTGTCCTCATCTGGTCCTGAAGTGGAAAGTTAAGCACTGTCCCTTTAAGAGAAAAGGACTAAGAGGTAAGAAATCTGGTGGTTTCAGGGCTGCAGAGGGAACCCTGGATCTTAGATCAAGTACTTTGTAAACACCTCACCTGCCATCCCATTTTTGAGGTTCTAAGGTTCTGGGCACTGTTGGCAGGGCATAATTATTTCCTAACAATCCTGAGCCCAGGGAGGATGGTTGACAGAGACCTATCAGAATGTCAGTTGCAACTGAGGATGAGGTTTTGTAATTTGGCAAGAGAGATCTTAATCTGGAGTCTCCTATAGCTAGCTGGGCTTTATTTACCAGGAACAGCTAATAAGATGCTCAGTTAACGACTCAGGCAACCTTTGCTCTACATTGACCCAGCCTTGCCTCCCTGTGTCCACCCCAGACAGCCAGTAATGCCAGCAGAAGTCCGCCAGAGGTGTGTGTGGCACAGAGTGAACTTGACCTTGGCTAGAGCACTCCCGCCAGCCCTCCATCACGATGCTCGTACAGGCAGAACCGGTGGCTTCTAGGTTTGGCCCAGGGGTCCCTGGCGGAATCCTACAAGATTTTTTTTTGCTTTTTTGTTTTAGCTTTATTTGCTACAACATCTCAGCAGTGACTTTATTCTTGCAATGGGCTCCTTCCTTCCAGTGTACTTTCCTATACACTGTTCTTCCATACTCTCAGCGTCTAAGGAAGCCAGCAGGGCCAGATATCAGCTCCGCATCACAGATAGCTTTTGCACAGAGGTAGGCCTACAACCCACTTAGATTTCGAGTCTGTATCTTCCCCATCCCCTGTGCTGTCATGCACTTACTCTCTGTCACCAACTTGTTTTGAATCCTCACAGCTCTAAGAGCGGACCTGGGCATTTTTTATTGGGCTCTGTTGTCGACTTCTGCAGACGTTTATAAGCACTTTCAGGCATCAGGACAGAGACTACATCATTCCATCCTCAAAGCAGCCTTTTGAAGCAGGTGTTATTATCCCAACTTTATAGATGTGGGAACCGAGCTTCCTCCATGCCGAGTGGCCTGGGTCACAGAGCTCACAAGCCCCTGAACCCCACTTCCCTTCCCTGTCCAATAAATCATCCTGGATAGTGGGCTGCTTTATTAATAGCCACTCAGCAGTTTCGCTGTGCACAAATCAATCTTTTTAGACGGGGTCCAGAAAGCTTGGGAACCTGTGGCACTCGAGTCACATTTTAATTGCCAATGAACAGAAACGATGGGCTGGTTTTGGCAGAATGGAATTTTTGGAAAGAACATTGGTTCCTCACAGGCATGCCCAGGAGGCTGGGGAAGTAGGCTTGTAAAATGAAAGGAACAAAGGAAGGCTTGGCAGGTGGAGACACGGTCCAGATGGCACCAGGTACCCCGTCTAGCATGGATGGAGGTGGCTGCGTGGAGTGGGACTGGTCCTGAGTGACAGAAGCCATTGTCAGCATCAGTGTGACCATAGCCTAGAAACAAGATGTTGCTAGCTGGTGCCAGTGGATCTCCACCTTCCTCCCTCCTGAGTACCAGGCCCAGGTGGTATCCCTGGTTGGGCAAACCCAGGTATGTGTCCAGGCCTTTGCTGCTGGGAAGGCAAGCTGCTGGCTTGGCTCCTACGGGGGCAAAAGCTGTGCCTCTCACCAAGACTCTCAGGTGGGAAATTTCCCAAGTACAGCAAGGAGATCCAGGGCCAGGGAAGGCCCCCCAAGCCACAAACATGCACTGCCCGCCCACCCTCCCCAGTCCACAAACATACACAGGCACCCAGTGATTCTCTCTGGGTTACCTGTCAGTGTCCCAACATCAGCACCTTCCCGCCACCCCCAAGCCTTGTCAACCGTGTGCCAATGATGTCGGTGAAGGTGCTCTGGGAAACTGCAAGGTGATGCTCTCTCCCCTGTGCTAGGTGGAGCCCTGGGGCTGGTTCGCCGGGGACTGTTCTTTGGCCCGTCTGCTGTTTAAGGTGAAGGCTGTAGCGCACACAGGGCTCTCCCGGCTCATGCATTTCCCTCCCCTTTGAGGAATGAGGATCCTTCGTGAGAAGCCTGGGGCACTGGGCTGCTTCCCTTTCATGGGCAGGTTTTGGCCACGCTGAGGTGTCTCCATCCCCCCGAGGCACTGCGTTCCTGGGCTGTCTGTGGTGTGTCACGCAGCTCCACGCCATTTTCCTGCTGGCACCCTCCTTTCACAGAAGCAAAGCCTGCAGCAAAGCCACCGCCACCCTGTCCCTTCAGCCAAGATGGTAGGCACCCACGGCAGGAGGCTGGAGCCCTTGGAAGGCTTCCTTCTGTTCTGCTGTGGCAACCCCGTCACCACAGTGGCCAGCTTCCCCAGTCACCCTCCTTCCTGATAATAATCTTTCGGTTGCTCTGGCCGGTTCACTGCCCGGATGTGGAGCAACTAGATGGCTGCACTCCAGGGGAACAGCCTCAGTTCTCTCTTGCTTACCGCCCTTCCCACTACGAGTGCTAGACCTGCTCTGCCTCCATCCCTGATCACTGCTCAACACAACTCTGTGGCCCAGGGGGACCCTGAGGGCTTGTGGCTCCTTTTATTAACTCTTCTGGTAGTTCTGAGGCTTAGTCATTTAATCCTGCACACATCCTTCCGCATGTAGCTATTCTCTGGAGGGAGGGCTTGGGGATCAGAGCGTGAAACGTGCAGCCTGGACCTTCCACGTATCGCCAATCTTGGGCAACCGTAATCTCTAAGCTTCAGTTTCCCTGTTCTGTATAAACGGGGCTAATGGCGCCAGTGCAGTGCTTAAAGGAGTCCATGGGAAGCCCCAGACTCCTAGTGGGTACATAACAATTTTAGCGCCTCTTCTGGCCTTGCAGCTGTTAACTACTGCCTAGGACAGCCTAGAGTTGGAGACAATCTCCTTGGTAACAAGGAGACTAATAATAGATTTTCAAAACCCTAGAGTACCTCACTGAGACTTTGTTTTTGATGGAGTGAAAACTACTGAAAGAGATGGAAGCAAAGGGAGGATTGAAAGGGATACTGTCACGTGGCTGCATTTTGTGTTGGCAGAATGCTGGAAACTCTTCCTCTGGGGGGGGGCGGTTTAGAGCTGGGGCAGGTAATGCAAATGAATAGGCTGGGCCTGGCCGGTCACCAGTAGAATTCTAAGATGATGTGCACTCCCTGGTGGCACTCCCATGATTAGTTCTAGGGCAGAAAGGAGACCATCCCAGGGCCCTGATCTAATCACAGACACTCATTAAAGGTGGAAAGTTCCTTTAGCTGGTGGCCCCAGAGGAAGTCGGAGAGATGCCAAGTGTGAGAAGGGTTTGACTCCCACATTCCGTTGCGGGCTGGAAGGAGCAGGCACAAGCCTGCAGCTGGATTGTAGTAAGGAAACAGAGACCTCAGGACCACAACCGCGAGGACCCAAATTCAGTCAATAACCCCGGGGAGCTTGGAAGCAGAGCCTTGCCCAGAATGGCTTTGTGAAACCCTGATCAGGGAGCCAGATGAGCCTACCTGGACTTCTGACCCAGAGAACGGAAAGACAGCAAGTGAGTGTGGGTTGACGCTGCCCTGTTTGTGGTAGTTTAATTGGATAATAACAGAGAACTAGTACAGTGATGCAGTAGGGACTGGTGGGGACTGTGGTGCGCTAACCATAGAAGCTCGGTACCGCCACAACTGATGGTTGTTATGCTGGAGGCTCTAGTGGAGACAATCAATGTTTCTGTATCTTTTTATTTTTCAAAAAAAGAGAGGCAACAAAGTCACACTGTGTGAAATATCCCAGTTTTTTTTTTTTTTTTTTTGCGGTACTGGGGATTGAGCCCAGGGGCGTTCTACCTCTGCGCTACACCCCCGGCCCTATATTTTTTAATGCTTTATTTTTGAAACCGGGTTTCACGAAGTTGCGGAGGACCTCACTAGGTAGAGAGAGAGAGAGAGAGACAGAGAGACAGAGAGAGAGAGGGAGAGAGAGAGAGAGGGAGAGAGAGAGAGATAGATCGATCGATCCATCTATCAATCGCGCGCGCATGCGTACTGAGACTGGCCGCGAACCCGGATCCTCCGGTCTCAGCCTCCCAAAGTACTGGGATTACAAGCGTGCGCCACCATGCCCGGCTATATCCCAGTTTTTAAAACACACATCTGGTGGGTAAATACTCGTGATCTCTTTCCTGAAGCATCACGCCTCTTGAATAGAGTTTCCTACTTTTTTTTTTTTTTTCTGAGATGTTGCCTGGTTTGAAGTCTATGGTCTTCCCTACTGTAAGCATAGGGAGGATAGTGTTTCTCTTGAAAATGTACCTTTTGCAATCAACAATTAAGCACCGGGGTTTTGTTGGTGACTGTGTGAGGCTTTGGGAAATAACACGAATCTTTTGTCGTTTTCATGTGTGATTGGAATTCACAACTATGTTCAGGAAGAGAAAGGGTAGATTTCCTTATTTCTTTTTTTTTTTTTTTTGCGGTACTGGGGATTGAATCCAGGGGCGTTCTACCTCCGCGCTACACCCCCGGCCCTATTTTTTATACTTTATTTTGAAACCGGGTCTCACGAGGTTGCGGAGGGCCTCACTAAGTAGAGAGAGAGAGAAAGAGAGAGAGA
>PVJS01032401.1:0-22793 GCA_004027185.1 Glis glis | reverse complement strand
ACCGCAAAAAAAAAAAAAAAAAAAGGACACTGAGCATTTGTAAACAACCTTTATAAAATTTTTCTTCCCAAAATTAAAATAGAAAAAGAGAGCCAGGCGTGGTGGCACACGCATGCTTGTAATCCCAGTACTTTGGGAGGCGGAGACTGGAGGATCCAGGTTCACGGCCAGCCTCAGCTCTCTCTCTCGCTCTCTCTCCCTGTCTCTGTCTCTCTACCTAGTGAGGCCCTCCGCAACTTTGTGAGACCGGTTTCAAAATAAAGTATAAAAAAAATAGGGCCGGGGGTGTAGCACGGAGGTAGAACGCCCCTGGGTTCAATCCCCGGTACCACAAAAAAATTAGAAAATAAACAATAAAATAAAAAAAAGAGGAAATGTTCTCTGAGACAGTGGTATTTTTTTCGTCTTTTAAACAGATGGTCATTCTTAAGTATTACTTACTAATTTCCTTCCCTATTTCAAAGGAAACCACAGAGCATTAAGCTTAGAAGAAATAATCCAACATGTAGTTTGAGAATGCTATGTATTTCATGTTTAGAGCAAAAAATGTATTCTAAAACTCTGACCAAACTCCTGCAGAACTGCTGATCTTCAACCAAACCAGAAAACGTTACTCAAAAACACTTACCTTGAGAAAATTCTTGACTCGCTCAGGATCATAGCAGTTGCTTTCTCTGCAGATTCTTTCAACTTCTTTGATCTGCCCAGTCTTGCACGCTGCCTGAATATATTTAAAGTGCACATCTGGGTCCTGACTAAAGTTGACAATGGATCCCAGAAAATAAAAGAGACCTTAAAGAGACAAATAATTGAAATTAAGCATAGGGGCACTTTTGAGAATAACAGGACTGAAAAACATTTAAAGCAATTAAAAAACATTGCTATACTTTAGGCAGGAGTTTGGCAAGTTCAAGGTCAGCCTGTGCAATTTAGTAGGACCCTATTTCAAAATAAAATTTAAAAAGGGCTAAGGATGTGGCAACCCATGTGCAAGGCCCTGGGTTGAATCCTCAGTGTGTGTGTGTTGGGGGGGGGACCAAAAAAAAAACCCAAAATTATTACAGTAAATACTCCCACGTTCAAATTGGTTGCTTAAAAAGCTTGGTAAGAGGCAAAGGATTTATAAGATCTGAAGAGAAACCAGAGTATTAGAAACAGGGGCAGCTACTTAATATCAAAGCTAATTATTATACTATTCTCCAGATGAGAAATTTTGAATGAAGTATCACATACCAGGTGTTTTTCCACATGCAGTTAATAGAACACATACAAAAGTAGATGGGAAATATTTAAATGCAGAAAGTTCTGTCCAACAGAACTTTCTGCAATGGTGAAGGAAGTTAACTATACTGTCTAATATGGTAGCCACTAACCCCATTCAGTTACTGAGTACTTGAACATAGCTAAAGTGACTAAAGAACTAAATTTTAGATTTTATTTAATTTTAATGAGTTAAAATTTAAATAGCTACAAGTGGGTAGTGGCTCATGTACTAAGGAGTAAATTTCATGCACAGTTATACAGTTACGGAGAATTCTTTTTTTTTTTTTTTAACGGCACTGGGGATTGAACCCAGGGGCATTCTACCTCTGAGCTACGCCCCCAGCCCTATTTATTATTCTTTATTTGGAAACAGGGTCTCACTAAGTTGTGGATGGCCTAAGTAGCTGAGGCTGGCCGCGAGCCAGTCATGGAGAATTCTAAGAAAACTCATAGAATTTCTTACTCCTTTATCTATAGCACTAATATTACAAAGAGGGGAGAAAAGGCTAACCAAGGGCCAGAATTTATCTAATGAACAAAGAACCACCCAGCAGTGATTACACTAGCGTTTGGTACAGCAGTGGTTACCTAGGGATAATTTTCCTCCTGGTGATATCTGTCAATGTCACAACTGATGATGTTGTGAAGCTGATGTTACTGGCATCTAGCAGGTAGAAGCCAGGAATGCTGGTAAATGTCCCATATACATAGGACAATCCCCATACAACAAAGAATTATCTAGCCCCAAATGGCTATAGTAGTAAGGTTGAGAAGTCCTGCTATGTAGTAACAAGTCACAGAATGTTCTTGGCTAGAATCATTTATTATAAGAGTCAGACATATAAGCATGAAATATTAGTATACCTAGACATTAGTATATTCATTTTATCCAAGTGGACAAAGCCACTACATATTTGTATCTTAAAATATTGCTTTTAATTCATCTATAAAATATCCAAGCAGGTAGTCTTATACATTGCATATTCCTAGGATCTGACATTTACTGAGTAATAAAGTTTAAATATATTAAAATGTTCCATAAAATTATGCTTTTAGATAGACAATATCCACTAGCCTGATTATAAGCACACCTCTTCTTGGCTATCAGAAGTAATTTTTAAGAAACTCTTACTTACCTTCAAAACTCTTGAAAGATTCAAACAGTTCAATCAGAGACTGAGTTGAAAGTTGTTCATGATACTTAGAAGCCACTTGAACACAGATCTGCAGATTCTGGCGAATATTAGCAGACAGCATGGCTCTGAGACATTCTAGGGAGTCTTCTACTGATAAGGACCCAAAGTAATTCACTAGCCACTAGAGGACAAAAGACAAGAATGAATGAATTAAATGAAACAATGCTGAACCTCACGGTGGTACGAGGTTACTATCATCCAGTACCATAAAACACATTTTCAGCATAGCCATGAATCACAATTAACAGGTAAGAAATGAAGTACCTCGGGGTTAAGAAGATGGGTATGAACAACCGCACGCTTTATGTCGTATAAGTCAGTGAAGTGCTCTAATGCACGCTGCAGTAGCCCGGCCTTCTCACACAGCTGAGCAATGTGAGCTCTGTCATAATGCGTGAACATCTGGTTCCCTAGAATAGCATCTGCAACCTACAAAACACAAACAGAGGAGCTCATCTTACTAACGCGCAGATATCAGCTGTCAACATCCAGACTACATATGAAGATTCAACAGTGAATGGTAAAGGAAATAAAGTACAAGGAATGTTGGCTGAATTTTCTTGAATGAGGAACTGGCACGTCGGAGCTTCGAGTAACAATCTGTAAAGCTCTGAATAATTACCAAAACAGTGCTGTAAAGGCCTAGAGAGCATGAAGCACATACCTGTGGTGCATGCATAAGGTTCATCTCAAGCAGCCGTGTCTGCAAAGGACCTTCAGATGGGCGATTATTCTTTAGAGCATCAAGCAAGAATGCAGTGCATTGCTGGATTAAATTGTATTCCATGAAGACATCCACAATCTACAAAAAATAGAATAAAAAGATTTAAGGCACTATACTGACAATATGTGAATGAAATTAAGCATGATCTCCCTCTCTCTTTCTCTTTTTCTCCAGCGCTGGGGATTGAAGCTAGGTCCTAGAGCATGCTTAGGCAAGTGCTCTACCACTGCACTACATGGAGAGAGCCCCTATATCTTGATGCATAAAAATTCACAGACCAAATACCAGATTTAAAGAATATTATTTGAATAATATAACTTCACACTTTAAGAATGAATTTTGTCCTCTGGAGACTCAGTTATTTTTAGTTATATGAAAAACAACTACAAATATTTCCAGATATTATAATAGCAGAATATAATAAAAAAGAATTTAAAATTTGTATAAACTTTAAAAAACATTCAAAAGCATACACAATATACAAAGCACTTAATTCCTATACCTGACTTCTCTCTCCCGTCTCCAATTGCAGCCACTATCCTCTTGTTTTAGCATTACTGTATGTTAAAAAAGTTTTAACCACATGTACATCTCTAAACAATTGTTTTGTATATTTTAAAACTATACAGATGACATCATACTGTTCATTCTTCTGCAACTTGCATTCATAAGATACTTAAGATTTATTTGAGGCCGGGCGTGGTGGCGCACGCTTGTAATCCCAGTACTTGGGAGGCAGAGACCGGAGGATCCGGGTTCGTGGCCAGCCTCAGCTACTTAGTGAGGCCCTCTGCAACGTCGTGAGACCCGGTTTCAAAATAAAGGATAAAAAATAGGGCCAGGGGTGTAGCTCAGAGGTAGAATGTCCCCGGGTTCCATCCCCGGTATCACAAAAAAAAAAAAAGATTTATTTGTGTACATATAGCTCTAATTTCCACAAACAGAAAGTTTAACCCTTTCTTCTACAAACGTGTTTAAAGTCAGATTCCCCCTCATTCTCCATCTCAGTCAACTATGAAATACATTTTTAACGTCATTACCTGTGTGATATCAGCAAGAGGCTCTTCATCCTGAACTAACATTTGCGCAAACTGCTGTCCTTGATCCGGACTGATACGCATTACATTTCTCAGCAGAAAGATCCAGTCTGGAGTGTACCCAACCTACAAGTGGACAAAGACTTAAACACTATTGCAAAGTTTCATTTTTATAGCATTTAGAGGATTTTTTCTACAAAATCTTGTTAACACAGAACTACTGGTAAAAGCATTTATAATTCATTTAAATTGAAGATGCTCAATGAAGCCTTGGTTTATATTAGACACTGGTGATAACATATTTCTAATAGGTATATATTTTTTATAATTGGCTGATCCATTTTCAATGAATGGGTATTTCAAAAACATTTCTTTCAGCCAGATGTGATGGCGCATGCTTGTAATCCCAGTACTTGGGAGGCGGAGACAGGAGGATCCAGGTTCGCAGCCAGCCTCAGCTACTTAGTGAGGCCCTCCGCAACTTAGTGAGACCTTGTTTCACAATAAAGAATAAAAAATAGGGCTGGGGATGTAGCTTGGAGGTAGAATGAGCCTGGGTTCAATTCCCAGTACCGCAAAACAAAACAAAACAAAAGTTTCTTCCAACATGTTAAGCATGCTTCTGCTACCTTATATTCTAATAAGGCATACAAGAGTAATTGTTTCCATTTTTAGTAAATGTGAATTCTATACACAAGAGCTCAGGATTTTTATACCTTTCCAAGTAATTCAAAATTTAAGGAAATTCACTATTAAAGTAACAGAGTTAGTACAGGCTGATTTCTCTCAATGTTTTCAAGAATTTATGTTGAGGATTTGTTTCATTTAACTCACCTTTTTAGCATATAAGACAATCTTCTGGACTTGACCTGTTTCTGCAAAGCACTGAATGACTTTATTCGGGACATTAGCCCTCAGATACACACTAAGTGCCAATGTAGGGTCCACAGATTTCACAAGATCACCCAGTTCTTCAGAACATTCCAGCTGTCCAAAGGAAAAAGAGACTGGTTAGTGATCCATCAGCTATGTTATAAATGAACAGTTGATACTCTTTTCCTATATATAACAACTAATATGATAGGTACTTAGTTACTCAATTTCCCAGAATATATTAGAAATATGCAGGGGTTTCAGTTGGTAATGACTTTTTTTTTTTTGGCGGTACTGGGGATTGAACCCAGGGGCATTCTACCTCCAAGCTACACCCCCGGCCTATTTTTTTTATACTTTACTTTGAAATCGGGTCTCACAAAGTTGCAGAGGGCCTCACTAAGTAGCTGAGGCTGGCCGCGAACCCGGATCCTCCGGTCTCCGCCTCCCAAGTACTGGGATTACAAGCGTGCGCCACCACGCCCAACCTCGGTAATGACTTTTGATCTCATATTCACAGCCACATCTCAGTAGAATTCCCCATACACCCTACTTAAATAAGGATAGTAACCCCATCAAGACTTCACACTTATAGTTATTACAAACTTCCTTGTTAGGAATTTAACTACTTTATTTACAGCAGAATCTTATAATTACTAAGAATATTCAGATATCATATTTAAAACTACCAATTTTTTAAAAATAATGCAACCTTTTTTTTCCTTCTCTTTTTTACGGTGCTGGGGATTAAACCCAGAGCCTCATGCATGCTAGGGAAGCACTCTTTCACTGAACTACATCCTCAGACCAATAATGTAGCTTTTGATGTAATGTTAAGAAATAAAAATTGGATACTGAAGAAGCCAAGTGAAGCTTATCAAAAAGACCATTATTAAAACTCAGGTGTAACCTAAATATTTGAAGGACCTAAACTCCATCATCTACATGATGTTAGGATTTAAGGTGACAAGGCAGGACACTAATTTTACAGGGTCAAACAGATAGATAGAAATTGTAGAAATTTTAAGTAGTATACAAGCAGATACCCACCTATTATTCAACCTGCCTTAGTCAGCTGCCCAATCTGGAAATCAGCTTCCTAAAAGAGTTCTGCTTTACATGCTAGAGTTGATTTTCTACTTTTAATGGTAACTTCAGAGACTAGTCCTCATAACTGATATTCAGTGCTGAAAGTAAGAAGGTCTATCAGAGTCTATACATCTTAATTGAACATGCTAGCTAATGAAGAGTTGACCAGTCTCTCTCTTATCACTAATCAATCCCATGTGACTACTTACAAAAAACAGCTAATGATACCTAAAAAGTTATTACATTGGACCTGGTCAACTCAGTTACCTTCCCATCTTCCCTTATCTTTTTTTTTTTCTTTCTTTTTTGGTGTGTGTGGGGTACGGGGGATTGAACTCATGGGCATTCTACCCTGAGCTACAAATGCGATAAAATACTTTTTTAAATTTTGAAACAGGGTCTCACTAAGTTGCCAAGGCTGGACTCAAACCTGCGATCCTTCTGTGTTAGCCTCCCAAGTACTGGGATTATAGGCATGGGACACTGCATCTGGCTCCATCCTCCCTTATCTTAAACGATTAGGACAGGCCCCCAATACTTGCTAGTGTGGCTAGTAACTATTCTTCAACAGAAACTCCTGACCAAGCATCCCAACTTTGAAATACTATCCTCCCGTATCCTATAAGATTATCAGAAACTTAGTCAAAAAACAAGGACTTAGTAACATAAAAATAGTACCACCAACGTACACTAATGCTGAAAAGTATAATGGTAACATTAAAAGTTACTCACTACTCAGAGTTATGAACAGTGCTATTTCAGTTCTTGACAATGACATAAGATGGCAATTCAATACTACAACTTTGTGCAGAAAGGCTTTTTGTAGGGTGGTATAAGAGGAATAATAGTGCTTAAAATTGTTGTCTTACAAATAAATAACATCTTATTTGTTTTATAGCTACTGTTCTATGTAAGAAACTTGCTCTAGAAAATAGTATATTACATACTCTGTATAAAGAGAAATATAGAGAATTATATTCACTCTGTATAAAGAGTGAATATAAAAGGCATAGAGAAATCCTACAGAATCCTAAATAAAGCTGGATATATAGATATATATTTTTTGGTACTGGGTATTGAACTCGGGGGCATTCTACCTCTGAGCTACACTCCCAGCCCTATTTTATTTTTTATTTTAAATAGGACCTCACTAAGTTGCAGAGGGCCTCACTAAGTTGCTGAGCCTGGCCACGAACCTGTGATCCTTCTGTCTCAGCCTCCCAAGTACTGAGGATCACAAGCGTGCACCACCACATCCACCTGGTTAATATATTTTTTTAAAAGTTCCTGTTTTCAAATAAAAAATAAAATAGGGCTGGGAGTATAGCCCAGAGGTAGAAAGCCCTGGGGTTCCAACCATAGTACCATAAATAAATAATAAATAAATAAGTTCCTATTTTAAACCAAGTTAAATATTTTTTTCATATAATACCCATTAACATCCTGTGAAATCATTGTCAGAGAGTATCACACTGCTAATTAGATATCCTTCCTTGCCATCTTGCTAATATATGTATGATCTAACATTTTATATACCATGTTTTCCTTATACATTCAAACATGTTTACCGGCAGCAAATATCACCATTTTGATAACACTTTGGAAGTTCTAAAAGAAAAGATGATACTTGTATGTTTGAAACTACTGTGCATATCAAGTGTGGAATGTGAGAGAAAAGAACATATCCCCATGTCCAAATGAATTTAACAACATCGACAAATATGACTGCACACTGAAGCAAGCATCTCTCACTAAGCTTTCATCACAGCAAAAGGATAGTAACTTGCTTCCAGGTTAGTAGTTTTAACTACCAAGCAAGAATCTTGGATTCCACTGAAAAACCTAAACAAAGGTATCTCACCTCAATATCCATAAAAATAGACTTTCAAAAGAAAGTAAGTATATGTATTTTAAGTAATCTATGTTCTTGTTTTATTTCTACAAGCAGTAAACAATAGATGGAGACATTTTTGTGTAGCCTAAATAATTTTAACTTGCTAACATGGTACTTAATTCAACCAAAGTAAAATTATGTCAATACAAATTAATGTACCTTATCTTCTTTCAACCATTTCTCCAAAAGCTGTTTCCGCCCTTGCTGAAGTACAGGCCTACACAGCTCTAAGGATTCATATTTGTTCAGCTGGCCCTGGTCCAAAAGGATTCCAAAGTACTGAAGCAGAGGAGAAGTTTGTCCTGGCTGAGCTGGGACACTCTGGAACCGACGGATGGTGTCTGGAGTACGAAGGATTCCCTTTAAGAAGGAGAAATGTTAAAGACTCCTCAAAAAGTGATCCAAACATCACACTATAACCCCCTAGACCTCTTGGGTCAATATAAGGCGTGAACTGATTAACATCAAATTTCAAATCTTCACCATCTATTATTTTGTGTGTGTGTGTGTGTGTGTGTGTGTTACTGGGGATTGAACCCAGGGGCATTCTACCTTCGAGCTATACCCCCAGCCCTATTTTTTATTCTTTATTTTGAAATACGGTCTCACTAAGTTGCCGAGGGCCTCACTAAATAGCTGAGGCTGGTCGCAAAACTGGATCCTCGGGTCTCAGCCTCCCAAGTACTGGGATTACAAGCGTGCGCCATCACGCCTGGCTTCACCATCTGTTATAAAGACTCAGTCAATGTCTGTTATATATCTAGTTTGCTGTTATAAAATTATCCAGAATCAGAAATACACTAATTATAATGCTAGTGTATAAAAGAATAAGCATAATCATGAATTACTTGTAGCTAGTTATCAAACCAAGTTCACATTAAATCAAGTACAAATTTCATTAATTAATACTGGTCAGGAATGTAAGGTGTTAATTTGGTCTAACATAAAGGTATATGGGAATAAATTCAGCCCAATTTTTTTTTTTTTTTTTTTTTTGCGGTACTGGGATTGAACCCAGGGGCATTCTACCTCTGAGCTACACCCCCAGCCCTATTTTTTTATTCTTTATTTTGAAACCAGGTCTCACTAAGTTGTGGAGGGCCTCACTAAGTAGCTGAGGCTGGCCGCGAACCCGGATCCTCTGATCTCAGCCTCCCAAGTACTGGGATTACAAATGTGCGCCACCACGCCCGGCTCAGCCCAATTTCTGATAGTTCTACCTACAAAAAAAATTGGATAGGATCTATTTGGGGCAAAATTTTTAGAAATAAAATAAATAGCTTTCATTTATGAGGTCAAACAAAATTTATACTAAGTAACTAAATATAATTACATCTATGTAAATCATAGCTTCCTAGATCTGCATACCATTTTAACATTATGAGTTTTAAAAGGCAAACCAAATCTAGAGGCACTGACAAGTAACTATCATACTCTATTAAAGGAAAATGTAAGCCGGGCGTGGTGACACATGCCTGTAATCCCAGGACTTGGGAGGCTTGAGACAGGGGGATCACAGTTCAAGGACAGCCTCAGCAAGTAGTGAGACTCTCACCAACCTAGTGAGACCCTGTTTCCAAATAAAAATTTAAAAAATAGGGCTGGGGAGGTGTAGGTCAGAGGTAGAATGTGCCTGGGTAGAATACCCAGTGTCACAAAAAAAAAAAAAAAGGAAAATGTAATCTGAAAATAGTTTCTCTAATCAAAGCTGGCTCCTCTTCTAGCAATATTAAAAATAGAGAATATCAGCATTAATGTAATCGTGGCAATTTCATTTTCATAGATGTTTACCTTTGGTGCATTAGCAGCAACTTTTGCGGCCTCTGAGTAATTTCCCTGGGCAAAAAGAGCGTTAAACTTCCGGGCAAAGAGTTCTTCGGCACCTGCTAAGTTGTTGCGTACAGCCATCCTCAGAGCTAAGTCAGGATTTTGTAGGACATTGGTGATGTAAGGAATTATGTTTTCTTCTTCCACACACACTGACAGAACCTGCAATTTAAGAATTAAAGAATAGCTTAGTTGCAATGTGTTCTCTTGGATATAAATGATACTAAATCTGTTTAGAGGTTTCTACTGCGTCACAAAGGTAATCAAACTGAAATTGTGACCACTGTCTTCTTGCCACCATAGTTAAGTAAATAATTTTTAAGAAGAGAGGAAAAAAAGACCTGGAGAAGATTAAGGAGATTTAAAAACAAATGCCATGGATGCTAAGTCATTTGGGGGTTCCTAAAATATGGTTATTCTGCTTTTTTTGTACTGGGATTGAACACAGAGGCATTCTACTTCTGAGCTGGATCACTAGCCCTTTTCATTTTTTATTCTGAAACAGGGTCTTGCTAAGTTACTGAGAGTCTCACTATGATGCTGAGGCTGGCCTCAAACCTGTGATCTGCCTATCTCAGTCTCCCAAGTACTGGGAATACAGGCATGTACCACCACACCCGACTTGGCTATTCTGTGACATAAATAACTTCCTACTTCATATTGTCCAAATCCTAACTGCTTTGATACCATCTCTTCATTCTTAATGTGCTCAACATTAAAGACTAATAAAGCTTGTATTAAGTTGAGCTCTGAAAGTCAATTCCTCAGATTCTTAGGGAATGCAATCTTGATAAGCTACAGAAAATGGCTCCAAAGAGCCATGAATCTAAATGAAACCTATGGCTCACCTGGAAGAAAAAGTATACTACTTTTAATTTTAGGATTTTTTAAGACAAATTTTCATTAAAAATATTTACAAGCCTAGAGGTCAAACTATATACTCAACAGGGGAAGAAAGAATCATGGAATCCTAAGTCGCCTAACATTATGCAAGATATACAGTAGGTGCTTAATAAATACAGCATCAGTAAAATGTAATTTCTAATTGCTTCTGTTTGGAAAACAGTTACCCTCAATCCTCCTTAAAACTCAATGTCAGCTGGGTGTGGTGAAGTACCCTTGTAATCCCAGTACTTGGGAGGCTGACACCAGAGGATCACAGGTTCGCAGCCAGCCTCAGCTACTTAGTGAGGCCCTCCACAACTTAGTGAGACCATTTCCAAATTAAGAACACAAAATAGGGCTGGGGGTGTAGCTTGGAGGTAGAATGCCCCTGGGTTCAATCCCCAGTACCGCAAAAAAAAAAAAACCCACAAAAAACAACACAAAAAAAAACCCCTCAACGTCACAGCAAGCTGCCTTACTTGCCCCCGAAGCTCAACTACTGTCAACTGCCACAGAGAAAAGTCTTTCTCTACCCATCTATCCCTCTCCTGGACGCAAAGCTGACTATACACCCTAACTTACATGACTCCTAATAGCACTGCTCCAACTATCATAATTGCTTGTCTGCTTCTCAGTTGCTATTCCACGAGGAAAGGAACCTGTCTCTGTTTAACTGTACTACCAACAGGCCGTGCTCAGCACAAGCACATGCTTAATATTGGTTGAATAAATGAGAATGGGAAATTTCTGTCCCAAGATCAAGAATTCAAAAACATCTGAGAATTCAATAAGCCACATAGATAGTAATAGTCTGCTATACCTGTTCTACTTCTCATTTTGAGAAAAATAAAAAAATTTTAACCTCCAAGATTCTTTCATTTCCACATGTCAGAATCCTGTACCTGCAATGTGTCATTCTATCCCATATTAAATCATGCTGTTTAAAGGAAGTAATTAGGGCTGGGAGTATAGCTCAGTGGTAGATCTAATGTGAAGCACTGGCAGGTCCTGGGTTCAATTCCCAGAACTACCACCACCACAAAAAAAAAAAAAAAAGGAACAAATTCAGTCCCAACTACATTTTTAAGCTTCCTACTGATTGCTACCTTAGTCGTCCCCAAATGCCAAATCCACAATTTCATCTTTGTCATATTTTAAAATTGTTCTAGCAGATTTCTAGCAACAAGTGCTTAATAAGATCTACAGGGGACAGAGTAGGTACTTGTATCTTCTAAAGTATTCAGTTCTGTCAAGTTCAGAATATAAGCCAGATATTGGCTATAGTGTCATCTTGGTTGCTCTTGCTTCTGAAATCAGTGGAAGCCACACACTCATCCCTTCAGGGCACACACCTAGCTAGAAGCTGGATTCAAGTGAGAGCACAGGAAAGCCCTGAGGCCTGAAGTTATTGTAAACACCAATGTTCTTACTCAAAAGCTGGCACATAACATTTGGAGATGGGGGATAACTATCAAAAAGCTTCTAGAAGCCGGGTGTGGTGGCGCATGCTTGTAATCCCAGTACTTTGGGAGACGGAGACCGGATGATCCGGGTTCGCAGCCAGCCTCAGCTCTCTCTCTCTCTCTCGGGTTCGCAGCCAGCCTCAGCTCTCTCTCTCTCTCTCTCTCTCTCTCTCTCTACTTAGTGAGGCCCTCCGCAACTTCTTGAGACCCGGTTTCAAAATAACGTATAAAAAATAGGGCCGGGGGTGTAGCATGGAGGTAGAACGCCCCTGGATTCAATCCCCGGTACCGCAAAAAAAAAAAAAGTTTCTAGAATCACTCTCTCTGTAATATTTATATAGTTATAAACATTACAAATGTATGGTGAAATTATTCCAGATATTTTAGTTTAAGCATTATCATAAAACAGCACAGCAGCAGAAGTAAAAAGGTCCCTGGTTTCATAACTTCACGATTATTAAATTATCAGTAACTTTGTTGGCCGAAAGGCCAACTCATTGTTGATTTTTCTAAGAGAAACACATATAACTGAATAAATGAAAGCTACTGAATTTTTAAAGCTGCTTTTATGTGAGACACTGACTGGTGCTAGAAATACAATTAAACAAAGATGATAAGCCTTTTTCTAATGAAGAACAGCGACTGAGATAGTTAAGCAAGCAATTTTAATTCAGTATGGCAAGTATTATAAAAAGGACTACGTAAGTTACATAGACATTAAAGCAGAAGCACATAATCAGGTCTGGAGCTGAGGCAGGGGATGGAGATGCAGGGAACACTCCCTTTCCCTAGAAGAATTCTCTCTTCATATACATACCATTTTTCAAAAATTAACTGAATAAAGGAGGAAAAAAACCCACTTCCTTTGCTTACTCTCTGGGAAAAGTACTAATATGGAGGAAAACTAGTAAAGTGGTTAAGACCAATAATAATACTAAATTTTTAAAAATTTTAGCCATTAATTGGAAAATAAGATACCTCCTGGTAGAATTTCTTTTCCCTAGCCCTTTTTTATTTTCCTCCTGATAGAATTTTATTACATTAAAATACTAAGAAAACACAGAAAAAGAAGCACTTGGTAGGTGGTGTGCAGAGGGTTATCAAACATGACAAATTCAGAACAGCTATTATTTTCCCTATCCAACTGGGTTAATTCCAGGCACCCCACAATAGGTACTGTAACATAACACTTTCTAACATTAAATATTTAGCATTATTTAATTAAGGAGTTTGGGAAAGGGATGTAGGTAGAATTCTTATCTCTGTAGTTGATAATCTGTCTTAGAGATAATAGGAAAAAAAACCCTATAAAGTATAGTTTGTCAAATGTGATCCAAATAGTTCCACGAATTACTTCTAACATGTATAATCTTTGATCGTTATAGTCTAATTTCTCTCTATGACAAAGGATTAGAGATTTTGTGTTCATACACAATGATGTTTTTAGGTATGTATTTTTTAAAAATAAAGCTGGGCGTGGTGGCGCACACTTGTAATCCCCAGTACTTGGGAAGCTGAGACAGGAAGATTGCAGGTTCGTGGTCAGCCTCAGCTAGTTAGTGAGGTCCTCCACAACTTAGTGAGACCCTGTTTCAAAATAAAGAATAAAAAATAGGGCTGGGGATATAGCTTGGAGGTAGAATGCCCCTGGGTTCCATCCCCAGTACCACAATAAAAAATTTTATTGTTTGTAAAATGTTATAGGATTCATACAAATAATAAAATAATCATTACAGTGAAGCAAATTAACATATCCATCATGTTACATGGCTACTTTTTTTTGACAAGAGCAGCTAAAATTTAACAAAAATCCCTACTATGATTTTATCAACTTTAATCCTTGTGTTGCACATGAGACTCTAAACTTGTTAATCACACATATTTGCTATTTTGTACCCTTTGACCTACATCCCCCTATTTTCTCTCATTCCTTCCCCCAACCATGCACTATTTTCTGATATCCAAAATTACTTTTTGGGGAAAAAAAAGCTAATGATATGTTATTTTATTTTTTAAGTTTCAAGGTTTCCTTACTTGTCCCTTTCTGTTTACTCCAATTATTCCAGCTGTGGCTTCATGAGGTGCAGTAACAAAGATGGTTTCTCCACTGATTCTGTTCATATAGATGCAGGTACCAGTCTCCAGATCATACAGGTGAATATAGCCATACTTAGTAATCAAGAATACCACATCATGCTTTTCACTGATCTGTACAAAGAAAACCAACACTTTAATAAAATAATAAATGTACAAATAGAAAATATTTAGTATAATTACATTTGAGAGATGGCGAAATTCTAGAACTTTGACAAGAAGCTTATATGAAAAATTAAAAGATAATATTTAAGGTTTCCCTAATTTTTACAACACATTTAAACATGGGATATCCTAAGCTATTATATAAAATAGATGACTATGAATGAAATCCATAAGATAAAAAAAGAAGACATTCTAACAACTTAGGATAACCCAATTTACATATTACATGAAAATCAGAGTTTTATTTTTATAAAATTTATTTTGGAATAATTCTTTTAATCACCATTTACATCAATTGTGAAATGGTGTTTGAAATAACTTCTTTTAAGAGGGGAAATTTTAAAAGTCCATTTATTTTGCTTAAAATACCTGCATTGCAACAGGAAAGTCATTTTGTGCTTCTGGAGGAAAGAAAACATCCACTGCCTTCTTTGGAAAAGGTTGGTTCCCTGTAGGTGGTGTGCCAACTTCAATGATATGTAACTGTTCAAAAGAAAATGAAGTTTATATAAATCTAGGTCTTTTACCAACTGATCATAGCAGACTTGAAGCCCCAAACTGTATACAACCAAAATGTCCTCTAATAGGTGAACTGTGTTTCATACAGGCATACCAGAAACTACTCCTCTAATAGAAAAGAATAAACTGTCATGAACATCACGCTGAGTGTGTGTGTGTGGGGGGAGAGGGGCAATCTCAAATGGTCACATACTGTATGCTTTCTTTTATATAACATTCTTGAAGTGACAAAATTAGAGAGATGGAGAATAAATCAGTGGTTGCTAGGGGTTGGGAATGGTGGGAGAGAGAAGGAGTGGGTGTGATTATAAAGTCATGAGGGGAGCAGTTATCTTGAATTTATTCGTGACAAAATGACACAGATTCCTACAACTATAGCAACACCAAGGCCTGATTTTTTTTGACTGGACTATATAGTCATGCAAAATGTAGCTCTATTGCGAAAAACTGAGATAAGGGCAAAGGGGGGTCTTCCTTCTCTTTGTCTTTGCAGCTTTCTATGAGTCTTTATTACTTCAAAATAAGCACTTTATTTATTTACTTATTTTTATTTATTTTTTTTTTGGCGGTACCGGGGATTGAACCCAGGGGCATTCTACCTCCAGGCTACACCCCCAGCCCTATTTTTTATTCTTTATTTTGAAACGGGGTCTCACTAAGTTGCGGAGGGCCTAAGTAGCTGAGGCTGGCCACGAACCCGGATCCTCTGGTCTCTGCCTCCCAAGTACTGGGATTACAAGCGTGCGCCACCACACCCGGCCCTATTTATATTTTTTATTCTTTATTTGAAATAGGGTCTCACTAGGTTGAGGAGGGCCTCACTAAGTAGCTGAGGCTGGCCGTGAACCTGCAATCCTCTGAGCTAACTCCCAGTCCTATTTTTATTTTTTTATTTTGAAACAGTGTCTCACTAAGTTGGTACCGGCCTCACTAAATTGGTACCAGCCTCACTAAATTGCTGAGGCTGGCCTCTAACCTGTGATCCTCCTGTCTCAAGCTTCCAATTACGGGGATTACAGGCATGTTCCACCACCCAGCTTCTTTACAGATTTTGATGGCAAGTAGAGCAAGCCTCCCTTTTCAAAGCAGGAAACACTTGTTTTCCATACCTCTTGGCTCTGAGATGCAGCATGTGACCTTGACTACACTGGACTTCAAACAGGGAGCTCAGGACCCGAGGTTAGTAATACTTCAGAGATTCTACTTCAGCAGTGGAAATGGCAGGCAAACTAAGCCTCCAGGCATCCAGCAGTGCAGACACAGTAAAAGCAGAATTCTTAAGAGTTCTGTGGCATAATTTTTTGCTGGGACCCTGGCTGCTGCCAATTCTCCCTTATTTCTCCTCATTTTCCAAACTTGACTGTACAGGCATTCTAGCTATGTCAAGGATCCAATATCATTTCACTAAATTTTTTATGCTCAGATCAACCAGACCTCATTTCTGCTGTTTACAACTAAGAATTCTAACAAAGTACTTCAGTGTGTCCAGATGATTGCAATGTACAGCCCAAGTTGAGAACCTCAAACTTAAGGCAATATTATTCAAACCATAGTCTACATTCCATCTGTATTAAGTCGATTAGGGTATTTAAAAATGCTGATTATGAGGCCAGGCATGGTGGCGCACGCTTGTAATCCCAGTATTTTGGGAGGCAGAGACCGGAGGATCCGGGTTCGCGGCCAGCCTCAGCTCTCGCTCTCTGTCTCTCTCTCTCTCTGTCTCTCTCTCTCTACCTAGTAAGGCCCTCCGCTACTTCGTGAGACCCGGTTTCAAAATAAAGCATAAAAAATAGGGCCGGGGGCGTAGCGCGGAGATAGAACGCCCCTGCGTTCAGTCCCCGGTACCGCAAAAAAAATAAATAAATAAAAATAAAAAAATAAAAATGCTGATTATGGACACCACTTATTGAATCAGACTCTCTAGATATATGGCACACATATGGGCATTTTAGCAACCCTAATGAGTCTATGCAGAGTAAAATTATAAAACACCAACGTACGGCCTATGATAAAGGCGATCAAAATAAAGCATATAAACACTGATGGAAGCCAGGCGTGATGGCACACACCTGTAATCCCAATACTTGGGAGGCTGAGACAGGTGTATTACAGGTTCGAGGCCAGCCTAAGCAACTTAGTGAGGCTCTTAGGAACTTAGGGAGACCCTGTCTCCAAATAAAAAATAAGTTTGAAAGCATCGTCCAGAGGTAGAAAGCCCCTGGGTTCCATCCCCAGTACCACCACACACACACACACACACACACAAAATTATTCACCTTAGACAAGTATCACTAGATGCAGAATTTGAACACAATAAGTCACCACGAATCTAAACTTAAAACAAATTAACAGGGAAGGAAGACAACTATTTTGAGTTTAGATGACTAATTAGTAGCAGAAAGAAAGATTCACTAAAATAATTACCAAAGCCAAATCTTACCTTCCCTCCAGCTTGTCCCCGTACTGCAAAACAAAATAATGTTGATTCTTCTGCATTTCCTTCCATTTTAAACTGTGCAAAGCTAGCCGCATGTCCTTCAATGGGCTGAGATACTTTCCTATCTACAGAATACAGCTGCATAGCTCCTACCACACGATTTTGCTACAAAGGATCAAAGAAAATAAAGGTTGGAGAACCAATGAACCAATAAGCCCCCGAGTCATCAACTAGCGAAATAATTAGAATATTTCAACATCTTCAGCAGGATTTTTAATTCTGTTACTTGTCTCTCAGGTAGATTTGATTCATCTTAACTTAAAATTGTTGAGCTCCACACACTATCTTACTAAAGCTCAACAGGAATGTTTAAAATGTTCCTCATATCCCATCATGTTTTTACATTGTCTTAAAGAAAAAGATACCAAAATATTCATTCTGCAGTAGAGTACATATTCTCTGTAATAAATTCCAAATCATTCATACTAGAAGTCAATTTCTACTCAATCTGCAAGTAAGATCTAAAAACAATTGATAAGAGTGCTTGAAATTTTGTCTGTATAAAGGTATTTAGCCAGAAATATTTCTAAAAAGAGAAAGAATAAAAAGTCTTGCAAACTAAGTCAAATTCAACAGGATTGAGTATAAAAGACCAAACTTCAAAATAAGCTGCATTTTAGGCAAAATAGTTCTCTAGACCTCTTGGTTATCAAAACTAGAAAAATGTTACCTGTGCAGATATGCCAGTCAGAAGTAACCACTTCTGCTTTGCATCTGTGCGGTAATTGATAATCTGGCATCCTGCAAGGCTAGAATGGCGATCAAACATTTTCACTGGCTGGGACTCTCCTTCCATGCTCCAATGATAAACTGCATTATCCGTAACAAGAGCGACCGTATTCAGAGAGATCCACTTCCAAAAGGTGACATCATCAGTCATGGTATGGGCCTTCATTTTACTTTTCATTTCAATGTTAAATATCTGAAGAGTTTTCCCAGCTAAACACAGAATTAAAAATTATGAATCATTAAAAAGTAATGTTCAGCATAAATTGATACCTAGCTAAAGCAGCTTATAAATTCTACAGAAAATGGTTCTATAGTAAGACTATGGAAGTCACATTCATAAAGCAACAACCATTAAAGATAACAGCTGAGACTAAGCAAACAATCTACACCTATAGTGTAAGTAAAAACTAGATTACCTCTAATAAATGCATTTTTTAACAGAAAGTTTAACTTCCACAGGATTCTAAATCCCAACTGAAAATAAGTTTAAAGAACAGCTTTCTTAACAGTGATGGAGAACAAAGTTGTAACCTTCATACTTGTAATTAAGTACGTTTTCTTTACACATAAACTAAAGTAGCTATAGTACACAGGACAAAGCAAATCTAACACAAATACAAGTATAAAATGTCTACTTTTTAAAATGCAGTTGCCTTTCAATCAACTAAATCTTGTAGAAACTACTTTTTGAAAAGAAGATCTACTTCAACTCTGCCTTGTTACCATAAGAGAATTGCATGCTACATTTAACTGGCTTAAGAAACAAAGGGAAGGTAGCAGGGCTGGAGGAAAGGAGAGGGAGACACAGGAAGAGGACGGCTTCAGATGCTGTTAATAGAGTGGAGGTAAGAACAAAGTTCAAGCTTCATCCAGTTAAGATAGCAAGCATTTAGTAAAAGGAGGATGAAATTTGCCTTGAGTATTGAAAGTCCAGAGTCAGATGCAAGGGCTTATACTTGTAATCTGAAATCTATTACAGTCAAAAAAGTGATTTAATTGAAATCAATAGAGATCAAAGTCCACAGCTACTACTATGCTATCAAGATTAATCTTTAGAGACTAAGGAAAACCATTCCTGAGCCACAGAGAATCTGGCTCCTAAAGGACAAAGATTATAACAGAGGGGAAGTAGAGGGTGGGGAAAGGTACAAAGTAAAACAGCTTTGTTTCACAACCCTTCTTACCACATGTGCAAAAACCTCTATAAGACAAAGTATGTTATTCCCATCCTACACAGGATGTAAACCACAACCAGACTTGAAAAATTGTGAGAGTTATAGTCCTGTTTATAAAAAGAAGTTATAAAGGTTTAAAACTGGCTTCAGCCAGGCGTGGTGGCGCACGCCTGTAATCCCAGCACTTGGGAGGCTGAGATAGGAGGATCGCAGGTTCACTGTCAGCCTCAGCTACTTAATGAGGCCCTCTGCAACATAGTGAGACCTGGTTTAAAAATAAAGAATAAAAAATAGGGCTGGGGGTGTAACTTGGAGGTAGAATGCCCCTAGGTTAAGTCCCCAGTACCGCAAAAAAAAAAAAAACCTGGCTCAGAGGGAAGCAGTATTTTGTAATGATTTACTTTCCTTTGCTGCCTTTCCCACCTCCCACATTATAAGACATTTATTTCTTTACTTATTTATTTTACATGAAAGGGATTGTAGTACATCTAAAAGGGATGGTTTGGGGAAAGGGGCAAAGGATGACAGCTTCATAATGTAGGCATACAGGCACAAAGCTATGACACTATTTTATAATGTTCTGAAAGTCTTTCCAATTTATTCTTTTTATGGAACAGGACAATAACTAATACAATCTAATTTAAAATAACTCACCATCTGCACACATAAGAAAGCATTAAGAAATGTGATAAGATAACAGTAACATTAAAAATAGAAAAGAATTTTCAGAAGATTAAAACAATGACCTTTTAAGAGAGGCGTGAGAGCTGCTAAGCACTTGGATTTCAATTCTTTAAGGAGGCCGAAGAGACTTTAATACCTTAAAGTATAATACATCATTTTTTTTATAGAAGCAAAATGCTTTCTGCCACAAAATATCTGGTATCAGGTCAAAGCTGGACCATATTTCCTTAAGATGAGATCAACTCCTGCCTTAGATATGTGCTGGTGACTTATGTGTTTGAAAATGTTCATCTTAACATACCACATTGACCACTTACTCTCCAACCAGTATTACAGGTGAGCATCCCTAATTGAAAATCCAAATGCTCCAAATTCCATAATATAGGCACATAGGCACTTTTTTGAGCACTATGAGGCTCACAAGATTTTGGATTTTGGTGCATTTCTAATTTTGGATTTTCAGATTAGGATGCTTAACTAGTAAAGTCTAAGAAAATATTCTAAAATCCAGAAAACTCTGAAATACTGGTCCCAAGCATTTTTGATAAGGGATATTCAACTTGTATTACTAAATATAAAGTTTAAATCATGTGAAGTAAAAAGTGTGGTTAAAAATTTCAAGCCGGGTGTGGTGGCGCACGCTTGTAATCCCAGTACTTGGGAGACTGTGACTGGAGGATCCGGGTTCCCGGCCAGTCTTAGCTACTTAGTGAGGCCCTCTGCAACTTAGCGAGACCCTGTTTCAAAATAAAGAACAAAAAATAGGGCTGGGGGTGTAGCTCAGAGGTAGAATGCCCCAGGGTTCAATCCCCGGTACCGCAAAAAATAAATAAATAAATAAATAAAATAGGGCTGGGGGTGTAGCTCGGAGGTAAAATGCCCCTGTGTTCAATCACCAGTACCGCAAAATCAGCACCTATAAAAACTCATCCACAAATTTATCAAGAAATTACTGAGAATTTGAACTCTTCCTTCTATTATGAAGAAGGAAAACTAATAAAGCAAATGATTGTCAATTAAATGCCTTTTCAAGGGTCATTTTGTCACCTAGCTCTCTTAAAAAACTTCTTTTTTTTGGTGCTGGGGGTTGAATCCAGGGGCATTTTACCTCCAAGCTACACCCCCGGGCCTATTTTATTTTTTATTTTTAAATGGTCTAAGTTGTGGAGGACCTCACTAAGTAGCTGAGGGTGTCCGCAAACCTGCGATCCTCCCATCTCAGCTTCCCAAGTACTGGAATTACAGGCATGCGCCACCACGCCTGACAAAAAGAAAAAACTTCTATTTGAAAGGGTCAGTTACATTCTCATTCTAAAGTTCTAGGAAAAAAACCAACATAGACTCCCAGGTAGAATGAGATTAGTGAACTCTGTTTAGACTAATAGGCTATACGGTTACAGCAGTAACAATTATAAAGTTAGTCTGAAGCTGGGCGTGGTGGTGCACACCTGTAATCCCAGTACTTGGGAGGCTGAGACAGGAGGATCGCAGGTTCGAGGACAGCCTCAGCAAGCAGTGAGACTCTCATCAACTTAGTGAGATCCTGTTTAAAAAAAAAATAAAATAGGGCAGGGGGGTGTCGCTTGGAGGTAGAATGCCCCTGGGTTCAATCCTCAGTACCACCATCACCAAAAAAAAAGTCTGAATAAACTCAAATACCCTTGAGTCTAAAGCTATAATATTTTCCTACAAACACTTAGCAATCAGTGTAAATCAAGTCATTTTTAGAACTTGGTTATCTAAATGAAACACGAGACTGAAGTACAAAAATCAAAGACAAGTAGATCATCATCATAAATTCTGAAATATTTAGATTCTAATATTAGTAAAGTATGCTTTATTGTAGACTATGATCACCCATTTATTTCCTTTGCAGAGATGTTTTTAGCAGTTTTATACAACATAGATATAAAAATTTAAATGTATTTATTTTAAAATCTAAAATTATTTCAAGTAGATCTATTCTAAGACATTTCATAGAAACATTCCAAATAAAAATCATGAAAACAAAGTTCAGTATTAGCCTTAACTTTAAAGATCTATTTTATTTAACCAAAGTTACTCAATACATTTAAAAAAGACCCTAATTATTATATCTGCATTAAATATATAAAGGAAGAGCTTTCAGAAAAAAATCCACAATCTTTATACCTTTCAATGCAATTACTTTGCTAGCTGGATTCATGATGGCGCTGTCTGCTGAGATTGGTCTTCGAATTGGATTACTTGGGTCATTCATATCAATGATTACCACCTGGGCCTGCTCTCCTACTTTTTCTCTAATGCAGATGAATTTGTCTGACTCCATAGTCAGGGTGCTGAAGCCAATGTTTGCTGGGTTGATACCCAGGTTCTGGAGCTGGAAAAAAAAAAAAAGAATAAACCATGTTACTAAGTGGGTTAGAAAAACTTGACACTCATATATTGTCATCATAGCCTGGCGTGGGGGCGCACGCTTGTAATCCCAGTACTTTGGGAGGCGGAGACCGGAGGATCCGGGTTCGCGGCCAGCCTCAGCTCTCTCTCTCTCTCCGTCTCTCTCTTTCTCTCTCTTTCTCTCTCTCTCTATTTAGTGAGGCCCCCCGCAACTTCGTGAGACCCGGTTTCAAAATAAAGTATAAAAAAATAGCCGGACGTGGTGGCGCACGCTTGTAATCCCAGTACTTTGGGAGGCGGAGA
>PVJS01032400.1:0-22771 GCA_004027185.1 Glis glis | reverse complement strand
ATTCTCGAAGTTTTTCCCCATTCAGTATGATGTTTGCTGTGGGCCTACTGTATATTGCCTTTATGATGTTGAGGTATGTTCCTTCTATTCCGATTCTCTGCAGTGTTTTTAGCATGAATGGGTGCTGGATTTTGTCAAATGCTTTTTCCGCATCTATTGAAATGATCATGTGATTTTTGTCCTTTGTTCTGTTTATGTGATGAAGAATGGGTCAGAGAGGAAATAAGGAAATTCCTAGAAACAAATGAAAATGAGGAAACAACATACCAAAATCTCTGGGACACGCTGAAAGCAGTATTAAGAGGAAAATTCATAGCACTGAGTGCTCACATAAGTAGATCTGAAAAGCATCAAATAAACAACCTAATGACACACCTCAAAGCCCTTGAAAAGCAGGAACATTCTAACCCCAAAGCCAGTAGAAGACAGGAAATTATTAAACTTAGAGCAGAAATCAATGAAGTGGAGAATAAAAAAAACAATACACAAAATCACCAAAACCAAAAGCCGGTTCCTTGAAAAAATACACAAGATAGATAAACCACTAGCCAACCTAACCAAAAGGAAAAGAGAATCAACCCAAATTATCAAAATAAGAGATGAAAAAGGAGATATCACGACTGACATGCTCATTTGAGCAACTGCTAAAACAGAATGAAACTAAAGTCACCCCCAAATTATTCAATACATACCTTGTTATTCTTTGACATTTCTATATTCTGTTTCTTTCACCTGCATTTTTTCCATCTGAATCCTAAATTTAAAGCAATCAGGAAACTTTGAGGTAACATAAAGAAAAATAAAGAAAATAGAAACAATACCATATACCCATATTTTACCTTCTGATTTTGATAGATTTTTACTGTCATTGTCCTATTGAATATTCACATAAAGCAAGTAGAGAAGAAAGGAAAGAGGTTAGTTCTATTTACCAGATGAACAACCTTAGGATCTCAGACTTAAGTAATTGGCCATTGCCACACAGCTATATAGTGACAGTGGAGGGACTAGAATCTAGATCATTAGCTAGTAAATTTGTTACTATTATGTATGACTTTGCAACATCACTTTCATCATTTGACTAGGGGGTACCCTCAGGATATTTCTCTTTTTAAATAGATGTTATATAAAATTCATGCCCAGTTGTCCACAAATATCATAGAAACAAATAATGGAAAAGTTAAGTAAAATGATAGTAGAGTATGAGTCAGATTTCCTGCCTGCCTCCCAAAATGGTTTTCCTAGTCTATTCAGGATAACCAGATAGACCTCCTATAATGGCACTGTTAAAATTCCTGTACATTTTCTTTGAGAATCTGGAGGCTGGCCAAGCATTCATTTTGATACTGCTGGAACTAATGCTGTACTTTATAAAGTGGGTCACAGAATGCTTCTGAGATGTCTTGAAGACACTGTAGGCTTTGACTAGGGTGACTGGAGCTGTTTTTTGTACGCTGAGTGACTTCAGTGGTCCCTTGCCTGTCTTTGCATGGGCTCCCAGATGATTATCTATAATGCAGGGTTCCTAATATTTAACTCCTTTTCATTCTTCTTTATAAATCAATAATCTCCTTTCTAATTCATTTTTTGCCAACAACAGAGAAATGCAGCAATTTCTGTTAACTTTTTGATTAGGAGCATTCTACAGACTAAATTTATTTCCCTAAATTCCCATATCAAAGCCCTAGCCTCCACTTCTGCTACTCTATGGTATTTGGAGATGGGCCCTTGGGCCTATAATCAGGTTTAGATGAAGTCATGAGGGTGGGGCCCTCGTGATGGGATTAGTCTTCTCATAAGAAGAGGCACCAGAGTGCTTGCTCTTACTTTCTCTGTCATGGGAGGACAGTGAGGATGAGGCTTCTGCAAGCCAGGAAGTGAGTCCTCACCATGGTGAGAGCCCAGCCCTGAGCTCAGCCTCCAGGACTGTAGGAGGAATTATTTGTGTCTTTTTAGCCACCCAGTCTATGGTGTTTTGTTAAAGCAGCCTGAGCCAGTAAGACAGTATTGTAACTCCATCTCAGCAGAGTCCCTGACAATAATTGTCTTTATACTTTTTCAAATTGCAAATGTGTTAGAATAAGTTATTTGTTAAGTGGTAAGCACCAGTTTGATGGTATGCATTTCCTAGGCATAATATTAATAATAGCATGTGGCAGGGTTGAAAATGAACATGTTACTAAATTGGAAGTGTAAGAAATTTAACTGGCAGCACATGGTCTTATTGTTCGTGTTATGTTATAGAAAGATGACTTAAACATTTTATGAAGATTTCATGGATTCTTCCAAGTTGCTTGTTTTTTTAGATAATTTTTAAGTCAAATAGATGTCCAACTCCATCTTGTTGTTCCCCTCCCTGTGTATTTCTTAAGGTGACGACAGGGTTGGGGTAGCTCACCAGATCCTCATTGTCATCCAGGGAGGTATCCTTGAAGCTGCTCCTGAGGAGACAGTGCCCCTTGTTCGCCTCATCATGAGGTCTTCTGGACATTTGTTGCTCAAGTCTGTGGCAAGTGGACTTGTGCCTCCACTGTCAATATATCTGGGTCCGTCGGTGACTTTCTGCTGACTTGTTCCCACTTCAGTTTCTGCTGTGACCTTGCCGTTTCCATCTGTGGTCCACTCACTGATCCCATATAACAATCCCGCTGCAGACATCTGTCTCTCTGTTTCACAAGAGGCCTCCTGGAGTGTACAACAGGCCTGTCTTCATTCTGCTC
The DNA here is from genome assembly GCA_004027185.1 of Glis glis. Lineage (NCBI taxonomy): Eukaryota > Metazoa > Chordata > Mammalia > Rodentia > Gliridae > Glis > Glis glis. The sequence goes on along the minus strand of PVJS01032400.1, from coordinate 20,051 downwards.
AGTGTGATGGGTTATCAGAAATCGTTATCAAAACTGAGAAGGGGGAGATCACTGGAAATGGTCAGGCTAAGGTATATCTAAAAAACCAATTTGATGATCGCCACATATACTTTTCGTAATGTTAAAACACACAATGGGAACTCTAATGTATTTGATGGGTATGTAAAATTCAGGACTTCTATATGGAAACATTCTAATAAATACAATAAATAATTTTTCCTTTTATCAAACACCATCAGAAACATGTATTTTGGTGCCCTCTTATCAACTCTGTTTAATAAGCCCTAAGCAATTCTGAAGAACCTAAAATAATCCTTCTCTTTATAAATCCATGTAAGCTAAATTCTCACATTTTGTGTTACATTATTCTACTGGGTCACTGGGCTTTTTCAGTTCTTCATGAATTAAATTTGTATAAAGTCTTAAAATAATACTTCGTTTATGAGTTTCCCTAAGTATGAAGATAATAATAATTAAAACACTGCCTAGGTTTGTTAATGTGACCACAATATTCAGTTCTGTACTCTAATTTTCATTTCCCATACTTGCTTTTCAGTAATTTAATCTGCATATATGGAGATATTTTATAACATGTATATTAAATGTCAAGTTCCCTATTTCAATAATAATTTGAGAGTGATCTAAATTTTTATTTCTTTTAGTCAAATTTTGCTCAAAATTATGCCTGTAGGCACAATGGAATACTCTCTATCCCTTAAAATGAAATCCTGTCATTTGTGACAACATGGAAGGAACTGGGGACCATTATATTAAGTGAAATGAGCCAAGTGCAGAAAGACAAATACCTTATGATCCTATTCATATATGGACTCGAAAAAAGTTGATCTCTTAGCAGTTGAGAGAAGAATGATCATTACCAGAAGCAAGGTATAGTGTGGGGGTAGGAGTGGCAGTGGGGAAAAGTTAGTCAATAGGTACTGTTACAGTTAGAAGCAAGAAGTTCTAGTGTGCTGTTGCACAATAAGGTGACTAAAGACAATAATAATGTACTGTACATTTCAAAAAGCTAGAAGAAAGATTTCACCATAAAGAAATAGTAAATGTTTAAGGAGATAGATACGTTTAACCTGATTTAGACATTATACAATATATACATGTATCAAAAGATTGCATGGTTACCTTTTTAGTATGTAGATTTTTATTTTTATGTATCATTTAAAATTTATACCTGTCACCTGGTGTGGTGGCGCATGCTTGTAATCCCAGTACTTTGGGAGGCGGAGACCGGAGGATCCGGGTTCGTGGCCAGCCTCAGCTCTCTCGCTGTCTGTCTGTCTGTCTGTCTGTCTCTCTCTCTCTCTTTCTCTCTCTCTCTCCTCTTAGTGAGGCCTTCCGCAACTTCGTGAGACCCAGTTTCAAAATAAAGTATAAAAAATAGGGCAGGGGGTGTAGCACGGAGGTAGAACTCCCCTGCGTTCAATCCCCGGTACCGCAAAAAAAAAAAAAAATTTATACCTGTCGAAAGTGTTTATTTAAAAGCAGAAAAGAAAAAGAGAGAAAACATTATTCAATAAGAAATACTAAAGCTGAACCAAATCTTGAGGTTTTTCAGTTCAATCTTTGTAGATGAGAAAACACTCTAATATACTAAATGACCTATTGTTAAGCAGACATCAGAAGAAACAGCATTAGATATAAATTTCTTAAATCCTTCTGAACGTCATTTTGCAAAGTATGCTTACAGATTAATTCATAATTAATACGTAATTTTCAGAATGCATTTCCTGTTTTACATTTGAAATTGCTGTATGTTATAACTCATCCCACTGCCATTGCATATTAAGTAAGTGTTCTGTGTGGGACACCGTGCAAAGCGCTTGTCCTAGACTGAACTTATTTTCTTCTCAGAGCAACCACTGCATTGCTATTATTATCTCTGATACATGAAGAGTCAGAGGCACAGATGGGTTAGTTACATGCCTCAGTTTACGTAGTTAATGCATGGTAAAGTGGGAGTTGAGCTAGATGCCAACTCCGAAACGTGTTGAGTACTGTGCCATTCTCTTAGAAGTCCAAGTTCACCACAGTCTGAAATTCACTTGTTCCTTTTCTACACAGATCTAAAGGAATTTATCAGCACCTTTGTGATTCATGTTTACCAATTCAATTTTCCAGGATTATTTTTTTCCATGTGGAACTTCCAGCATGGAAGTCTTCCTCCATGCTGTCTTCTTCTTACCTCCCACTGCCTCTTTCCCCCACGATTCCTTATTTTAGTACATTTTATCTTGCTTAATTGTGTGCATCTTTACAAACCATTTCATATCCTCTTTTTGGAACAAATGGGAACCAAAATAGAAATAAGAATAATTAAGTAAGCAAAATAACCAAATTCAAGATTACTCTGCTAGAGAGCTAGCTGAATGCAGGTTAATTATTCATGAATGTGAGGGCCAAGAGAGTCCAGCTGCACATACTGAACAAGTCTGAGTACATCCAACAGGATGGTTCTACGAGATGGACAATACAAACATGCTTGTCGGGGAGGAGCAGAGTGATCCAGACCCCTCTTAGGGGCTGACTCTAGCGGGTCTGAGCTGGATATTCGAGGCCTCACAGCAGCATGTATCGGTCAGGCATCCCTTTTTCATGGATGGCCTTTCTAGTTTTTCAAGACAAGAATTCTTATTCTAGAAATCCAGACAGAAAACACTGGTTAACTCAGATGAAAAGTCATTGAAATTGCCCAGTGTGTTGCATAAAGAGAGCTGTGTCAAATGAGCACTGTATTTTCTTGTTGCTTTGGATCTTGGGTGGCCAGTGTCTGAATTTCTGCTCTTCATAACCTGGAACTACTTTCAAACATTCTTATAAATATAGAAGCAGATTAAATTACCATATGTCAGGACAAAAAAGAGATTTCATGTTTTCTTAAAAAACAGCTTATAGTATTTTCCATGTCACTTATAGACATTTATTTTGAAAGGGAACTACATTTATAATATTTTATTTATAAAACTGATATAAAAAGTGGCTTTTACAAATTATTATTCTATTTAATTTTTTGGTCAAGATTCTGTATAAATTAACAAGATGATTTGAAAATGAAAAAACTAAAAGGATGAATAAAAATTCTTCATGGTGAAACTATCCTCTCTATATTCTCATTATGAGATTTCCGAAGGTAATTTTATTCTTCATTCAAGCAGTTGATATATTCTTAGAACTTTGGGATAAATTTGGAGGTTCAGCAGTAGTCATGAGACATGAATGTTTTATTGGTGTTTGTTTTTTAAATTGTTTAACCCCAAATCAGATTTAAATTCTACAGTCTCAGGTTTCTGTAGAGAAATAGTGCTTCCCAATTTTCTTGTAAAAGTATTTACAAAAGATGCTTTAACTCTATCTTTGAAAACACATAACATCCAGTTTGAATAATGACATGTTAATTAAATCACATTTGATTAAGTCAGGCCAACATTGCATATTTGCTAGAGCTTCAATTTTAGTCAGGGGAGAAATGGATGTGCTTTAGCATTCAAATGCCACCACCATGTTTAAATTCACTGCTGTGCTGAGTACGGAGAAGCAACAGAAGCAGCTGTCTCTCCGTCCACATTGGTAGCAGAGAATGCATTAACTCTCAGGCAGGATTAGATACTCGCTGTCAAACATAGTTGCCCAATTCTGTGAGGAAGATTATTTTTTCATATTCTACTTTAGGATACTAAAAAGGTTTGAAATATATAAAATATGCAAGCATTTCCATTTGTGAGTCACAGTGAGAACACAGGAGATGGACAGGTTCCATTTAGCATTGTTGCTTCACTAGTTGAGCTCAACTCATCTCTTAAAGATATGATTGTTACTAATAACTGAATCAGAATTTACTAACAAAAACAAGTTTACAAACATTGTACCTATTTTTTAATGAGTGGGAAAATTTCCCTAATCTTTTCATGTTTGTTAATTGGACACTCTGGCTTCTCTTTTAGATCAGAGCAGCAGAATACATTAGTCTTCTAGACAGTGAATAAAAAAAGATTATGCAGTTAAGCCTTCAGCAGTGCTAGCCCAGGAACATGCTTAAAAATATTACATTAGAAATATCCTGACACTCATAACTTCAAGGCAATTTGGGGACTATTTTCGGCTCTGATACAATCTGAAAATTAGCCTTGTCACCAAAAAGTTAAACATTAGAAAACTCCTCCTACCAGTGTTACATGGCTCAGAAAACACAAAAGCAGCAAAGAGAAGGGGTCATATAGATGAAAAAGGGAGGTCACAGTGAACTATTGTCAATAGTGTGGTACAAATATCATTTAAGGATTGGTAAGCAGAGAGGGTATAATCTTTTTCTAGTACTTGTCAGTTCATTTTTTGTGATTTCTAGATTTATTTTAACTTATAAATAAAAACATAAAAATGGTACCTATTTATGGTACATGTTTATTAAAACACATGCTATGCTTTGATACATGTACATGTTGTATAATGTTTAAATCAGATTAAACATATCTATTTGAACATTTGCCATTTCTTCTCGTTGAAAACATTAAGATCCTTTCTTTTAGCATTGTACAATGTGCAGTGCAGTGCTGTTATCTCTAGTCACCCGACTGTGCAACAGATTAGTCACACTTTTTTACCCCATTATCTTAATGGACACAAAACAATGTAAATAGTACTATAAATTTCCTAATTTTCAATATTTATAACTTAAACTATGTGACTGATGTCTTGAGAGGCCTTAATGAGTACAGGTTGGTGGGTCAGAATTATCTATACACTCAAGTCTTTGCATAGGCTTAGCCTGAGTGAGGGTAAGGGGAAGAAGGAATGATTGTGCAATTTTTAGTCTTCAATCACAGTTTCTTGGTAGTAACTATCTTCTTCCTGCACTGACAATGAGGATGAATTTGTCTGTCCACCAAACCCACACCCACGAGGAATACGTCCTCGCTGCAGTTAGCACTATAGAAATTACAGTAACTAGGTGATCCTCTGCAGTGGCAGCTCATTCTATAAAAACGGAGAGGGAGCAGATCTGTCCTCCAGGGGAAAGCATGTCACCAGCAAGGAGCAAATAGAGACAGAAGGGAATTTTTCCTTTTTTTCTTAATCAGCTTCAAATCTCTCAGACTTTATGGATACTCATGTGATAAATGGATGACAATAAAAGGATAATATTGGGAAGTTTAGCAGAGCACAGGATCAGCTGTTATTAATCTGATGAACTTTTCATTTATAACCTTTGAGAGTGCTATTAACATAAAGGGAAATGGTGGGGAAAGCTCTGCAGAAGGCTTTTTGGATTTTAAAGTGTATTAAGATGGGTAGCATTAACAACAGGGAGCCCTATGATTTTTTTAAGGTTGTAAATTTTTGGTGATTATGTTATAATTAGAGGATACACATCTGGTTACTTTTTAAAGTAGAATGTGTGCTCTGGAAATATTTTATTTTTGTAAATAAAAATTATATTTTAAAGATACCTTGAAATACTGAAGAAATCTATAGAAGACATTTTGTAGGGTTATTATATGCCTATTAGTTTCTTACTAACATTTAAGATTTATTTTATTTGTTCATATAGGGCTATTATTTGTATAAGCAAAAGGTATTCTGGATATATATTGAGTGTCTGAAGAAGAAAAGCTGATTCAAATTCCTAAATGATTTCTGTTTCTGGGTATGGTGGAATAATTGGGACCAGATTTGCCCTCTTTTCATAAACATCTAGGAAATTAAGCACAATAGATGACACATCTGTGTCCAAATAGGAGGCACCAGGCAACACAAATTTCAAGCCAGAGAGAAAGGGAGCAAATGAGGGGAGTCCCACAGTGTCCCTGGCTTTCTGCCTGGAGGTACACTCCAAAACACCAGGCTAGATGGAAATTCAGAGCAGAACATGATGGTCTCACTTAGTGAAAGAGTCATACAGCAGAGCTGGGGGAGGCTGAGGTGGCTGTAGTTCAGAGGACATAATATCAGAGAGGAAGAAGCTATGCAGAGAAAGAGCTCCAGAAAGCTGTGAAATAGTCCCCTTGAGCCTGTTGCTAAATACCAAGCAAAACTTGTTAGATTAATTCCATAGGTCAGGCAAAGTGTGATCATGGGATTGTGAGCTCAACAATTCCCAGAGCTCATTCAAGTTTGCATGATGCTGAAGTCTGACCACCATACTGCTGAGTCTTCATTTGGACATTTGGGTGTTCTGTAAGATAGCTAGTGACAGTTATGCCCTAGTTGTAGGGCTGTGGCATGAGGCTTCTGAGATGCTTCCTGTGATCCAGGCCTCTTGATAGTCATGAGATTCTGTACCCTCCTTCCCTTCAGTGTGAGCAGGACATAGTGACTTGCCTGTAATGAATAGAATAGAGCAACAGTACTGAGATGTTACCTTAGAATAGAAAACCAGGCTGGCTCATGTGTAACTTGCTTTCCCTCTTGCTTACTGTCTTGCTCTGATAGACAATGTGAGTTGCCACATTGTGAGTTGTGTTATGAAAAGGACCACGTGGCAAGGAACTGAGCTTCACAATTAAACCTTGTGAACAACCACTCACGTGAGCTAGGAAGAGGACCCTCCACCGTCAAGATCTGAGATGACTGTAGCATCTGTATTATAGCCTTAGGAGAGACACCAAGCCAGAGGAACTTGTGCCCTGATTCTTATTAAACAGACACTGTAAGATAATGTGTATATGTGTGTGTGTGTGTGTGTGTGTGTGTGTGTGTGAGAGAGAGAGAGAGAGAGAGAGAGAGAGAGAGGGATTTCTATGTTTTAGGATAATTCATTATGCATCAATAAATAACTGCCCAGAAGTGAACTATGGCCATAATAAATATTTAAATAGAGATAATTAATACAAGGGTTAAACTGGCCTTATAGTAAATATGTAGTTAGTCTTGTTGGCAGAGCTGAAAACAAACTTTGAAAGGATCAAGCTCATCCTCCCAAACTTATAGATCAGCAGAATAAAGTCTAACTTTTCTTAAAGGAAAACAAGACAAAACAAAAACTAGTATTTGATAATGTAAAATTCACAATATTTGAACATCCAATTAAGAATTGCTATATGAAAATACAGGAAAATGTGGCCTATAAGGAGTAGAAAATTCAGTAAGTAGAGAGACCCCCAAATGATAGCAATAATGGAGCCAGGCGTGGTGGCGCACGCTTGTAATCCCAGTACTTTGGGAGGCGGAGACTGGAGGATCGAGGCCAGCCTCAGCTTGCTCTCTCTCTCTCCCTGTCTCCCTGTCTCTCTCTCTCTCTCTCTCTCTCTCTACTTAGTGAGGCCCTCCGCAACTTCTTGAGACCCGGTTTCAAAAGTAAAGTATAAAAAATAGGGCTGGGGGTGTAGCACGGAGGTAGAACGCCCCTGCGTTCAATCCCCCGTACCGCAAAAAAAAAAAAAAAAAAAAAAATGATAGCAATAATAGAATTAGTAAATAAGACTTTAAAAAAACTGTGACAAGTATGCTCTTAAAGGAACACATGTAAATAATGATTAGATAAATTAAAGACATAAACAGACCAAATATAACATATAGATTTTTACTTAATTCATGTACCATATGAAATTAAAATTTTACTGTGTGGATTTAACACCAGAAGACAAGATCTTTAAACTTGAAGAATTGGAAATATTTTTCTTTTCTAAAGTGACTGCTGCAGGGGTTAAAAAGACTAAAAAATATAAACGGTGTCCCCTTAACCTTTTATATTGCCTCCATGTTTCAGTTATATGTTAGTGATGTGAACAGTACAGCACATGTGTAATTGGAATCTCAGAAAAAAAGGGGGAACATAAAATGGTTAAAGAACTAATGGCTAAATATTTTCCAAATAGGAAAATACTAACATATGCACATGATAGAGGCTCAGTGAAGCTCAATTAAGCTAAACACCAAGTTAAAATAATACCAAGGCACAATGTAATCAGATGCATAAATTTTAGCAGTGAATGAAAATCTTTTACACAAAGTAGAGAGTGATATATGTGCAATAGGATGCATAACCTATCGTCAACATCATTCTTATTAGAAAATCTAAAGTACAGCCATTATGAAATAGCAACACACAGCAAGCAGAATGGTTGCAATGAAAAAGACTGACAATACCAAGCGTTGGAGGGACAATGGAGCAGGTGTGACTGTCACGCATTGCTGGTGAATGGGACATGGGATGTCCCTCTGGAAAACAGCAAACTGTACTTGCCATACAATCCAGACTTTCTACCCCTAGGTGTTGACCCAAGAGAGGTGACAACGTGTGTTTGCACATATGCTCCAGCCCAGAACTAAAAGCTAATAAGCGGATGGATGAGTGAGAATTTTTCATATTAGTTCCAAATTGGAAACAAGACAAATATGCCTTAATAAGTAAATGCAAAAACAAACTTTGTACTTACAATGGATAAATAAGTTGTGGTCCATGCAATGGAATTCTACTCATGAAAAAAGAAAATAAACTTTTAAAATAAAATTTTATTAATATGTATTAATTATACATATTAAAGGGGTTCAGTGTGATTTTTCCATCATGATTATAGTATGCACTAATCAAATTCAACCTCTTACTCCTCATGTACTTACCAATTTTTAATAATAATTATTTTACTTTCAGGTTGATTATTTTTATCTTGGACATAAGGAGAACATGTGGTCCTTCTTTCTGTGTCTGCTTTATTTTACTAAACATAATGTCCTCCAGTTCTAGTCATTGTTCTGCAAATGACAGAATTTCATTATTCTTTTTGTGTGTGTGTGCATGTGTATGGTACTGGGGACTGAACCCAGGGGCATTCTATCTCTGATCTATACCCCAGCCCTATTTTATTTTTCATTTTTGAAACAGGGTCTTGCTAAGTTGCTGAGGCTAGCCTTGAACCTTTGATCCTCCTGTGTCAACCTTCCACATGCTGGGATTATAGGTGTGTGTTACTATACCCAGCTGGAATTCAATATTCTCTATGGCTGAATAATACTCCATTATGTATGTATGTATGCATCCATATTTTCTATCCATTCATCTTTTGATGGGTTGATTCCACATCTTAGCTATTGTGAATAGCATCACAATAAATAAGGGAGTGCAGATATCTGTTTGACTTTTCTTTGGACATATACCCAGAAGTGGGATAGCTGTATCATATGGTAGATCTACTTTAAGTTTTTTGAGAAACCTCTATATTGTTCTCCATAATGACTGCAACTAATTTATATTCCAACCAACAGTGAGTAAGAGTGCCTTTGTCCTTGACTGACAGCATTTTTAGGTTTTATAACAGTTATTCTAACTGGGATGAAGTGGTATCTCGTTATGTCTTTGATGTGCATTTCCATGATGGCTAAAGATATTAAGCATTTTTTAAAAACTATTCAGGTCATTTGACCATTTTCTAATTGGATTACTCATTTATTTTTGTTGTTGCTAAATTTTTTAGTTCTTTATATATCTAGGGTACTAATCTTCTGTCTGGTGAATAGTTTGCAAATATTTTCTCCCATTCTGTAGGTTGTCTCTTCACTCTGTTGATTGTTTCCTTTGTTATGTGGAAATTAGTTTTATGTAATCCCATTTGTCAATTTTTGCCTTTGTTTCCTGAGTTTTTGAGGACCTATCCAGAAAACCATTGCCTGTCCTAATGTCTTGAAGAAAGTTCACTATGTTTTCTTCTAGTAGTGTCAGAATTTCAAATTAGATCAAGTTGTAGAAAGAATATCTGAATTTGAAGACAGGTCTTTTGAAATATCCCAGTTAGACAAAAACAAAAGAAAAAAGTAAGAAAGAGTTTTCAAGAAAAGAACAAAGAATAATCAAAACAACTAGAGAAAAATCAATGAAATGACAGAAATCTCTTTACCTTGGAATTATAATTTTAAATGTAAATATACTAAAATCTCCAATTAAATGATGAAGGCTGACTAGGCTAAATGGATTAAAAATAAGACCTAATAATTGCTTCCTACAAAAAACTCATTTCATAAGACACACAGATATTGAACAAAAAGAAAGAATACTATATTTCAAGCAAATGGAAACCTAAAGCAGGCCATACTTACACCTGATACACCTGATAGACTTTAAGATAAAACTGTAAGAACAGTCAAAGAAAGTCTCTATATAACAATCCAGGAATCAATTTAACAATATAATATAATGATTATAAATATATATGTACCTAATATTGGAATACCCAATTGTATAAAACAAAGACTATTATACCTAAAGAAAACATAGGTTCTAATATAAAAATAGTGGGGGATTTCAGTTCCCCACTGTCATCCATGGACAGATCATCAAGACAAAAATCATCAAAGAAGCATCCGAGTTAAGCCATACTAAAAATCAAATGGATTTAACAGATATTTATGGAACATTCTGTTCAATATTGCAGATTTCATTCTTTTCATCAGCACATAAAACTTTTTTCAGAATAGACCATGAATTAGGCCACAAAACAAGTCTTAAATATTTAAAAAAATTGAAATCTTTTGTATTTTTCGTGTGTGTGTGTGTGTGTGTGTGTGTGTGTATGTGTGTGTGTGTGTCTTACTGGAGATTGAACTCGGGGCACTCTTTTTATTTTTTATTATTTGATTTTATTTTCAGAGACAAAGACAGAGGTTTATTTAGGAAAGTGGGGGATACACAGTCAGAGGAGAATGCAGGCCATCTCAAGAGGGAGAGAGCACCTTTGGGGTCTCACAGTTCTTTTTTTATAGGAGACCCCCATGAGGGGTGAGTAGGGGCACACAGAAGGGGTGGAGGTCTGGACTTACTCAGAATCCTCAGGTTCCTGACATCATCAGTAGTGACTGTATAGCATCTGAGCTGACCTTCCTTATGGATCCTTTGTTTACTAAGCATCTCAGGAATCTCAGGTGGGGAGAGGGGCCATTATGATTAACATGTAGACGCCCACTGCAATTGCAATACTATCAAAAGGCAGATGAATGGCTTTGTTCACGAAATAATCAGGCTTATGAACATCAACTCAGCAGCTCTGATGGCAAACTTGGCGCGATGGGCACAACAAAAACTTCAGGCACATATGAAAACACCACCTGTTGATCCTCATGTTCCTGGGGCTGTCCTTAACTTGTGGCCTGACTATAAAGAACCCTACTCAACTGAAGCCAATGTTTCTCTGTCTCCTTTAGATCAGTTAAGATGAGACCTTTGATCCCTGGCTAGGCAGGGTCAATGCCCCTTGCCAGGTCCAAAGAAGTATAGAAGATGGAACTTCACCTTTCACCAGCCCTTAAGATTAAGGGATCCAAGTCTGGAGGGAAATGAGGTAGGATAGGAAAAATAAAAATAATAGGTAGAAAGGAGACAAACTTGAAAGAAAAGGAAAACTTCTTAATCCTTATCTTCACCCTACAGGGTCTGTTTTTTTCTTAGGAAAAATCCTCAATAGGCCCACACCCTTTATTTTGAAACAGGACCTCACTAAGTTACTGAGGCTGACCTCAAACCCATGACCCTCCTGTCTCAGCCTCCCAAGTACAGGGATTACAGGCATGTGCCACCATGCTTGGTTTCTCCTATATCTTTCTGATTTACAATGAAATAAAACTAGATGCCAACAACAGAAGAAATTATATGCATTATGCAAATGCATGAAGACCAAACAAACATTTTTGAATAAATAGTGAGTCACTGAGAAAGCCAGAAAAGGCATTATAATTTTTCAAGTCTTACATTTAAGTCGTTGATCCATTTTGAGTTAATTTTTGTGCAGGGTGAGAGATGGGGTCAGTCCTCCATATTTGCATGCATATAGCAAGTTTTCCGTTTGTTGAAGAGGCTTCTTCTCTCCAATGTAAGTTTTTGGTGCTTTGTAAAGAATTGGTTGGAGATAGATTAGTGAGTTTATTTAGGGATCTCTGTTCTTTTCCATTAGTCTATGTGTCTATTTTTATACTAATACTATGCTGTTTTGGTTACTATGACTCTGAAGCATGTCTTGAAATTAGGTATTGCTATGCCTCCAGTTTTCCTATAAACAATCTATGTTTATTGAGCATTTCATTCATTTTAGTTTTTTTTTGGAATCCCCTGATAGTTGTGTTCTTTTGGAGGCATTATATAACCTTGACTTTTTATATTTCTATTGCACCTTTGTTGAGATTTGCACCTAGGGTGCTGCAGATATCACCTTAAGGGGTGACCTTCATTATAGTTTTCCCGTGAAGATGTGTCTTGAGATGTAGGCTTATTATGCAATGTTGGTTTTGATTCTAGATGCTGCTCATAATGTACTCTCCTCATAGCTTCTTTGGCTGTGATTACTAACTTTGGGTACGATGTTTATCATGGTAGAATTGGAGAGACCCACACTGTCTCTGTGGGCCATGCAAGAAGGGGGACATCAGCAGTTCAAGCAGGTGTAGTACAGTCAGCAGTGGGTATTGGGTACTCACTGTGTAGCTGTTCCTGTAATAGGAGTGATGGCCCCTAATGGTAGATGAAGTTTCCTGGGGGATTGGTGATGCCAACCCTGCTACTAGCAAGGGTCTCTGGCACTCCCAGATGCAGTTGTAGTGAGGGGCCTAGAGTGCTTCATCTTTGACTAGTCAGTGGTGCAGATCCTGAGGCTACGTGGGGAGTGGTGGAGACAGGAGCAGCAGCACCTCCTCTGTGACACTCACACTGATGCCTAAAGACAGGGTTGGTCAGATTTGGTTTGGTGATCGAGTGGTGGAAACTCTGAAGTTGGGGCGGTGGCAGGGTGGTGGCAGAGAGAATGTTTCTCTCTGATGATTTGGTAACAGTGCCCTTCTAGGAGTGGGACTGCACCCAGAGCTGGGAAAATTCCTTTCAAGGTCCCCTTTGGCCATGGACACACAGGAGCATGGTGAAATCTGGGGCTTTTCGCTCCCTGACTCCTGCAGATGTAGTGACAATCCAGGGGCAAGTGAGGTAGGACGAGGCTAGGGCCAGGTAAAGTTGCTCTCAACCCCCTGCCATGTACACTGAGGGTCCAGGTGATGGTGGGAGCCATGGAGTTGTGCACCCTTCACTCAGCACTCTCCTGTGGGTGGGGCAGCAGCAGGAATAGTGATGAACCCTCCCCATCAGTGACAGGTGACTGAGCATGGTATGGGGGGAGAGCGGCAGGAGCTGTGTGGGTGCCCCCTCCAGTATTTGCACTGGCATGAATCTGCACACAGCTCTCTGGGTCAGCATCCTCTGTTCCTCCCCATGTCATAGTACCCATCTCCTACTGTGCAGGTCACCCAGCAGGAGTAGATCACAGCCACTTGACTGGGCCAAGCTGGGTTTACAAGTCAGCTACTCCCCTGAGCCAGTGCAGTGAAATGTCCACGGGTGTTACAGAGATGCGAATATGTCCCGGTTTCTTAGCCCTAGAGCAGTCCGAATTCAGAGAGCAGCTACTTCTCAAGATGACTGCTGGCTACCACATTCTGTAGTTGACTGGGAGATGATGCACAGATTTCAGCTACTTGTCTGTCTGGGTTGAAAGTCTAGAAGAATTGTGAAACCTTTCCAGTAGCTGGGCTTGTCAGCATCTGCACTGATAGAGCTTACTAGGATTTTCTCTTTCACCCTTACCCCTGCAAAGGGGAGACTCCACCTATCCCAGCAATGGAACCAGAGTGGCAGATGCTGGGAACTTTTTTTTTTTTTTTTTTTTTTACTATATTGCTGTCCTTGATCTCCAAATCTCACAAGGTTCTATTTGCTCTTTGCTGATTTCTAATGTCTTCCTGTGGAAACTCCCCTCAAAATGGAGCTCTAGCTCTGTTATTTTGTTTTTTTCCTTGTGGAAGAGGAGGTGAGGGCTGGGATTCTATTCAGCCATCTCAAATCCCCACAAATAAACTTCTGATACACACAGCAACATGGATAAACATCTAAATCATTTTGCTGAAAGAAGCCTGATACAAATTAGTATATACTATAAAATTTCGCTTATATAGAACCCTATAACATGAGATTTAATCTATAGTGACAGAAAGAAGATCAGTACTACCTAGAACCAGAATTGCATGTAGGGTTTTTACTGCAAAAGGGCACAAGGGAAATGTTCTGTATCATGATTGTTGCGCATCCAGTGTCAAAGTTCCTCAGTCTATACACATAAAATGTGTGCATTTTATTGTGGATAAAATGTTGTTCAACAGAGTTGAGTGAAAAATAATTAAAAAAAAGAACAGAATCAAGTTCCTGGAATATTTTCTCAGTATTCAGAAGTTTTAGTATATCAAAAAAGGATAATCTTTAATGAAATAAAAAATATGAAATCTACATTGTACAAAGATCATAAAATCTAAATCTACTTGTACTCACACTATACTACATTGTATAAGATATAGGAACAGTATATGTTTACTTTGATATAGTCAAACACCATGTAGAAAAATGAAAATTTAGTAAACCTATCATTCTCTTCTTCTCCCAAATGATTCAAGGAATAAAGGAAATAAAGTGAAAAGAAATGAGATAAAAATTAAATGAGGAAAAGAAAGATGGGTTTGGGTTAGATGGTTAGTGTCTACCATCAATGATAGAAGAGTTAAAAATCCTTGAATTTTGGAAAGATTATAAATAAAAATCTTTGCTTCAGTCAGTAGCCTTAAGTAAAACATTGATTTTCAAATTTTGTCACCTGTGGCTGGCCCATACTTAAAATGCTTATATGAGACTAGTGTATCCCTTTTGAGTCACCAAAGACAGAATAGCCATGTAATGTATTTAGCCTGGCCGGGAAATTTGGAGTTTTCTCAAGTGGGACACTCACATGGTGGGGAAATGAAGATGATATAGTGGGATTTGAAAAAAATACATGTCAGAACTTCTTATATCTATTTACTCTATAACTTTCAATTAATTTTTTAATACTTAATATACTTTTTGAAAATGTTCAAGTTTTTCTAAATGTGAAGGGTTTTAGGCAGGTCACCACAGTAATCATGACTTTGCTTCTGTTTTTTCTTTACCTGTCTGGGCCCTGCAGGATCTTGACCTTTCCTGTGGGGATGCTGGAATGATTCATTACATTCCGAGGGGGCACTGAGTTTCTCTATCCTCAAAAAGAAGGAAGGGAATATATATTTTTTTCAGATGCCAATTTTTCTCTTCCTTCCTTCCTTCCTTCCTTCCTTCCTTCCTTCCTTCCTTTCTTTCTTTCTTTCTTTCTTATGCAGATCTTTCTTAGTAAGCACCCACTGGAAATCCAGTCACAGCTCTGGAGACAAGACTGCAGGATGAGGGGGCTAGGAACACACGGAAGGCCATTTCTTTGACAGAAGCAACCCCTGAATGATTTTAAAGGTTAATATAGGAAATTCTTTCCATGGGACTTCAGCTTTCAGAACAACTTTCCTCATAGGGGTCTTGTCATCTGATAAGAAAGGAAAGGGCTGTACTGAGGTTTAGTGCACAGGAACACAGGGAGAACAAGCTTGTTGCCTGGAATTATTATAAATGCATTTTAAAGAGTGAGGAAAGTCCAAAAAATGCATTTTGATGGGTCAGTGAATTATTAGATTATAATCTGTACGAATCTGAACAAAATTCTACTTGCTACCTTAGTTTTCTTTGAATTGCAGTCGAGGTCCTGAAGTCTTTCAGCATCCTGACTTTGGAGTTTCTAGACAGAAATCATTTAGTAGAATCGGAAAAGCACATTTTTGCATTCAGTAGCTGTTTACGTAAACGCACATAGCAGTTTTCAGAAGTGGTTTTCCTTCATTGCCTATATTTGCATAATGACTATTGCCAGGGAGGTTGTTTAAAAGCAATGAAAGTCTGAAGTTCTGGTGTGCTCTTTAATCAAGGCTGTGGTGATGCATCTGGAACCCTTTGGTTATTTAGAAAAGTCTGAATGATTTTCTGTGATTTTGATTTTCTGTGAGTTTCGCTCATAAGTTATTTCTAAAAAATGAAGAATACAGGTTTTGAAATAGTGCTACTTTTAACTGGTAGTGCATATGCATTCTTTGACCATTGCTTATTTGAATCAATAATAGTTACATAATTAGAATATGATTTTCTCTAGAAGGATGCTGTCATCTTGTCAAGCACAGGAAGAAAAAGATTTGGAACCACAAATAAGACATTTTATTCTTGACTCTTCATTTATTCTTTTGAAAATCTTAGGCAAATATATATCCTTTTCCCATCTATAATCCAAAATGCAAATAGAGCAATAATATTGCTCATCAGACATGAAGGAGATTTATCTTGGATTATTTCAATTCTCTGAAAATGAAAACACTATGTAGGGATCTAAGTAAATCCCTGAGATTTCTAATCTATTTTTCATATACAGAGAATTCAACTATCATTTCCTTTTATACTTTTACATTTTTATTTGAAAAGATATAAAATCAGAATTTTACATTATGCTGTATGAATTAAAAAGTTTTAAATTTAGAATTATATGTACTTACTTAAAATATATGTCATCAGATTTGTTTCCTAAATCTGGAGAATGGAGTAATTCACTCCACAGTTCTCAAAATTGTTCATCAAATTTCCTTCTCTGCAGAAGAGAATGGAGCTTCTATTTGTTATGTAGCATTATAATTGTTGCCAAAGCCTGCAGAGTCTGACAGAAAGGAAGCTGATTGACCAACCATATGTGAGAAGGCATTTTCTGTTTTATACATGATGAAAAGATTAGTGATTGAGAATAACAATTTTAACCTCATTTTTACTTTCAGAATTCTTAGGTCTACATCTGATAAGTTTCCTCCAATTTTCCTGCTGACTGTAGCCTTCATGAAATGTTTCAGTAGAGACCAGTTATATTGTGTAAGATTTTTGTTCTGTATCTGTTTACTTTGTTCAGAAAGGAATAATAAAAATGATAATATAGTAGTCACCCCTCACCCATGAGGGTATACACTCCAAGACCCCCAGTGGATGCCTGAAACCTCAGATAGCACTAAACCCTATATAGGACTTGTTTTTCCATACATCTATACCTATGATATATAGTTTAATTTATAAATTATTTATGGTAAGAGATTATTAACAATAAGTGATAATAAAATAGAATAGGCTTAACAATATACTGTGCTGTGGTTTGAATCATGACTATCCCCCAAAGGTTTGGTGCCAGGGTGGCACTATTGGTAGGTGGTGGAACTAATAAGTGGAGACTAATGGGAGGTTTTATGTTATTGGATGTGTGGGGACTGTGGGACCCAGCTCCCTCCTCTCTTTCTTTTGCTTCCTGGCAATAGAGTGAGTGATTCTGCTCAGCCACATGCTGCTGCCATGATGCACTGCCTCACTACACACCCAAAGTAATAGAGCCCACTGACTGTGGACTGGGACCTCCAAAACTCTGAGCCTCAATAAACCTTTTCTCTTTATAAATTATCTCAGGTATTTCTTATAGTGACAGAAAGCTGACTAACACATAACTAAAAAAGTTATGTGACTATGGCCACTCTTTTCCTTTCTCTCTCTCTCAAAATATCTTATGAGAGAAACTGGGTAATTCACGTTTTGGGCAAGGCAGAGTGGGATGGTGCAAGATTTCATTATGCTACTCAGAATAGCACACAATTTATAACTGATTTTTTCTTTCTGGAAGGATTGAGGATGACTGAGCAACTGAAAATGTTTACAGTGAAATCCCTAAGGTGAAGCTACTGTATCTCATCTATGTGATTTGTTCTTTAAGGTTAAGAACTCCTTTTAATACATAACCTATGACAATACATATATAATTTTCCATATTTACTTCATATTTTGTGAACTACCAAGCTACCACAAATTTCAATTTTCATATCATGTCTTCCTTATTTTTCATATAAATAAACCAGCAAGCATTTACTTTATGTACATATATTGAAGACTTTAGCTAGGCTTTAGGGATATGCTTTCTTGAATGAATATGATTTTCTGCCAAAAATATTTTCTATAAAAAATAACCTCAAAGTAATAGATCGAGGTGTGGGGCTCTTAAAGCACATCTGTGCAAATTAAAGGAAATCTATTTTCTTTTGGAAAAGCAACCATGTAGAAACACAGCTATGAAACAAATAGAGCACAAATATAGTCTTTACATAAATTTTGTAAGTGGTAAGTTGATATTCTCCAACCTCTTCTCATTTTATAAATAAGGGGTAACGGTTATATTGGTGCTTTGCAGTCATTATCAACAATTATTTTACCCAAATATTCTCATTACCAAGGCTTGGAAATTGTGGCAAACTCAGGTTTTATTAACATACTTGAGGATTTTTCTTTTAAATTTCCAAAATTCACCTTGACTGGTGGAAAGGAATTTGATAAGCAGGTAAAGAAGGAAGGGATCTCAATTAAATTAACTAAGCTCTATTACCATCTTCAATGTTGACCTCTTGATGGCAGAGATTCCTGTCAATGCCATGCTCTCTAGTTCAGCCCTCCTCAGTCCTCACACAGAAGCAGCTCAGCAGTTCTCGATGACATGGGAAAAAAGGGCTTTGAAAAGTTCTGAACAATGTGTGCCTCTTAGTAGGCATCATGCATGGAACAGAAATATTGACAAGTACAATTATTATTCAGATGCTGGCTATATGCATACCTTTTCTTCCTTTTGCCAAAGTCCTGCTGCAAAATCCAGTTGTTTGGAGCACAATCCTTTTTTCATTCCTGGGAGTGCCTTTTCTCTCAGGACCCATATACCCTGTGCCATTAAACCTGGGTCTGTCACATAGGGCTTCTCAGTCCCACCCATCCATATCAGGCACACCCATAGATATGTGAAACCCTGATGAGAGTAAAAGTCCCTGATTCTGTCCTCAGTTGTCCTTTGCTTGATTAGTTTAAAAATTAGTGGCACTTAAAGCTGGCCATGGTGGTGCACGCCTGCCATCCCAGTACTTCAGAGGATAAGATAAGAGGATGGTAGGTTCAAGGCCAGCCTCAGCAACTTAGCAAGGTCCTCAGCAACTTAGTGAAACCCTGTTTCAAAAGAAAAAAAAATAAAAATAGGGCTAGGAGTGTAGCTCAGAGGTAGAATGCCCCTGGGTTCAATCCCCAGTATCACACACACACACACACACACACACACACACACAAATACTCACATAGTGGAGTTTATGTGCATGTACGAATATCACTGTGAATCCCACTATTATGTAAAATTAGAATGCAGCAATAAAAAATTAACAAAATAAAAATTAGAAGAGTTTTATATTCTTATTTTTATTGATGATGTGTTTTCCTGAGTTCAGCTATAGTTTCATTTGGTATATCCTAAGGTAATAAATTACATAGAGTCAGATCTTTTCTTGACTCTAAATTATATATGAATTTTACCATAATTTACTGAGGAAAGCCATATTTTTCAACCCTTATTGCTTATTAGAATCACCTGGGAAACTTTTAAAAGCTACTGATGACTTGGTCCCCACCCCTCCTGACATTGAAGCTGAACATTTTTAAGTTTTCCAGGTGGCTCCAATATAAAGGCAAAGCCACAAAATAGTGGAATAATAAACTCACTGGCCAATCTGTTGCAGGCAAGGAACCACTCATTGAAATGCCATGCAGCTTCCTTAATGCAATTACTTCAGTACAATAAGTCCATATCACATTTATTGATCACCTACCAAATTGAAATCAATGTTCTTAAGACTGCAGACACGAGATATACAAGGCATGGGCCCTAAAAACAAAGAATACTCCTAATGTTTCTGTGAAAGTATTGCTTTCTGTCTTTTATTTTTTCCAAAATACACACTGACACCCAACCTCATTTTCTTTGTGTATTTCTTCTGTGTGAATTCAAAGGTCAAGTAACATTATTTCAAATTATTTGTAGCATTCTGAGAGAGGTTTATCATTTGCTATTTTAATGAAACTTGTTGAAATTTTTTAAATTAAATAATGTGAAATAGCTTGAACTATTATATGGGTCACAAAAGTTTTATGGTTAGCAAGAATGAAACTCAGAATCGATTGGACTCACCTGCAATGATTAGGTAAGGCAGACTACTAAGATGTCAGAAATCACCTCTCAGCTGGGCGTGGTGGCGCAAGTTTGTAATCCCAGTACTTGGGAGGTGGAAACCGGAGGATCTGGGTTCGAGGCCAG
>PVJS01032399.1:0-22794 GCA_004027185.1 Glis glis | reverse complement strand
ATACTTTATTTTGAGACCGGGTCTCACGAAGTTGCGGAGGGCCTCACTAAGTAGAGAGAGAGAGAGAGAGACAGGGAGAGAGAGAGAGAGAGTGTGTGTGCGCACGCGCGTGCACGAGCTAAGGCTGACCGCGAACCCGGATCCTCTGGTCTCCGCCTCCCAAAGTACTGGGATTACAAGCGTGCGCCACCACGCCCGGGGTCACTAGTTTCTTGACTCTCTGCTATCCCTGATCTCAGGACTTGATTTCCAACCCTGATGACCTCCTGCCTCCAAAGAGAGGCCGGCCAGGGCCGGAGAGGCCAGGAAGGAGGAGACATTTCCGTGGGGTGGGCAGGCATGGGGCTGAGGTGGCCCCTGGGGCGGGGGCGGGGTGAAGCCACAACCGCCTGCCATTGCATCACCTGCCTGTTTCCACACCTCTCCCAGGACCGACCTGCTGGGGGCAGATGCTCCTCCGGCCAGGGCTGGTGCAGGGCAGAGGGCGCAGCTGGGACTGCAGGTGTGGGTGTGGACAGGGGTGGTGTCCAGGATCTTGCCCCCAGGGCGGAAGGGGCTCTGGGGTTGAAGGTAGTGGAGAGGAGGGACCAGAAGACAGGAGGAGGGAAACAGACGGGGCGGCCGTGGAGCCCGAGGAGCAGGTCTGAAGGCATCGGATGCGGGGCAGAGGCCTGGCCAGATAAGGGCGAGCCCTGACCACTGCTCAGGCCTCAGGAAATCTGTGTCCACAGTCACAGGAGACGAAGGGGAAAGCCACCAGGGGAGCGTAGCGCTCGGTCCCCAGGTGGGCCACGTCCTGGAATTGCCTGAGCCCCCCGCCACCTTCTTGTGACAAGGCCGGAGCCCCTGGGTTCTAAGACCCTGGCTGGGGACACCAGTGCACAGCTAAATTGAGACATGCTGGTGTCCCTGGAGTCACCCTGCGACACTGCCCAAGCGCAGGTCTGGCTCAGGCCATGAGCCCAATCCCAGGCGGTGCCAGGCTGCTGGTGCCGCCACACTGGAGTGGCAGGATCCTAGGCGACTCTGGGGGAACGGCCCGGTGATCCTTATTTATTCTTTCCTCCTCCCTCCCTTCCTTTCTGTTTTCTTTTCTTTTTTTTTTTTTGTGGCACCGGGGATTGAACCCAGAGGCATTCTACCTCCAAGCTACACCCCTAGCCCTATTTTATTTTTATTTTGAAACAGGGTCTCCTTAGGTTGATGAGACTCTCATTGTTTGCTGAGGCTGTCCTCGAACCTGCGATCCTCCTGCCTCAGCCTCCCAAGTACTGGTTTTACAAGTGTGTGCCACCACGCCCGCCCTATTTATTCTTTCTTTTCTTTTGGCATTGGGGCTTGAACCCAGGGCCACTCTATCACCGAGCTACACCCCTCAGCTCTTTTAAATTTTCATTCTGAAACGGGCTAGCTAAGTTGTTGAGGATCTCCCTAAATTGCTGAGGCTGGCCTCCAACCGTCTGATCCTCCTGTCGTAGCCTCCCAAGTGCTGGGATTACAGGCGTGCACCACTGGCACCTGGCTCCTGGGCCTCTTTAAAGCACAAGGATCCAGCTGAGACGGAGGGACACAACGCACTTGTCTTGGGGACATCGCATTCCGAGGCGGAGCTCCGGGGATTGCACGGGGCGCAGCGCGCAGGCTCCCGGCACGGCCGCCAGGGGGCGCGCCTCTCCCTTTGTGAACTTGGCGACTTGGCAGCGGCTCCTGGACGCGGTCCACGTGGTGTCCAGGGCCAGAACCGGAACCCGAAGCCCGCAGGGAGTGCGGGCCAGGATGGCCAGGAGTGGGATTCCTTTTGGGCGCGGAGGGCACGGAGGACTCGGGCCCAGAAGGGCGCAGGGTCGCGGATGCACTCCACCTGCCCCAGGCCACCCCGGGCGACGGTCCCCAAGTCGTGGTTAAGCCTCGCCGGCCCCCCGAGGGCCAGCTCCGTCCCCCCATCTTCAGCGTGGCGCTCCGGGGCGCCCCTGCGGTGCCCGGGCCCAAGACCGCTCCGCTTTCGCCTGTCCCCAGAGGGGTCCGGGTTTGGCCAGGACGGGGGCTTCGGGACACCAGAAGGGGCGCGTTGGGAGGGTCCCAGTGGGCAGGGGACGCTCCCGAGGCCCCAGGGTGGAGTTTCAGTTGCTCCAGAGGGTGGCCAGGGCCCGAGGTACAATGGAGGGCTGTGACCAAGCGGACTGGGAAATAGTATAGCCTGGATTGGGCGGCGGAGGGTGACAGAATCAGGAGCTTGATGGGAGGACTTCCTGGGGGCTTCTGGTCCTCTGGAGATGGGTTGGGGGCCTGGGGTCCATGGTCCTGCCCCTGGAGATGGGGGGGCTGGGTCTGGAGGCAGGCCTGGGGCCTTGGGAGTGTGGTGACCCAGCGGGTGGCCTGTGGGCCTGCTGCCAGGTTTTCTTTTCTTTTTTTGGTACTGGAGAGTGAACCTAGGGGCATTCTACCTCCAACCTACACCCCCAGCCTTATTTTAGTTTTATTTTGAAACAGGGTCTCACTAGGTTGATGAGCGTCTCACTCTTTGATGAGGTTGTCCTCAAACTGGCCTTTCTCCTGTCTCAGCCTTCTAAGTATTGGGATTACAGGCATGCGCCACCACGCCCGGCTCATTTTTGTTTTGAAACGGGATCTCGCTAAATTGCTGAGGCTGACCTCAAACCTGCAATCCTCCTCTCTCAGCCTACTAAGTACTGGGATTCAGGGTCTGTCACCTGTGGTATCTGTGCTGGGCCTCAGGAGCAGTGTACAACCAGCGAGTTACATGGGGCCTCGGCTGCCCCAGGCCTCTGGCTGTCCACATTCGCGCTCCTTGCCTGACCCAGCTTTGGTGCCGGGCCTGCCGGGAGGCCAGGTGCGGGCCGCTGCAACTCCTAGCTTCACCCTCCTCCCCAGCTCTCCAGAGGGTCCCAGGCGGCCATGGCCGGTGGCCAGCGGGATGAGGAGCACTCCGCAGACTTCCCAAGCCCCTCCTCCATCCCAGCCTCCCCCTTTTTGTGATACTGGGGATTGAAGCCAGGGGCATCCTACCTCTGAGCTATATACCCCTAGCCCTATTTTATTTTTATTTTTTTGAAAGGGTCTCAGCCAGGTGCACACCTGTCATCCCAGTACTCTGGGAGGCTGAGACAGGAGGATCGTAGGTTCAGGGCCAGCCTCAGCAACATCATGAGGCCCTCCGCAAGTTTGAGAGACCCTGTTTCAAAATAAAAAATAAAATAGGGCTGGGGGTGTAGCTCAGAGGTAGAATGCCTCTGGGTTCGATCCCCAGCAACACACACACACACACACACACACACACACACACATGCCCCAAAGAAAGAAAAACAGGGTCTCATTAAGTCGCAGAGGGCCTCCCTAAGTTCTGAGGCTGCCCTTGAATCTACAATCCTCCTGTCTCAGCCTCCCAAGTACTTGGATGACAGGTGCGGGCCAAGGCGTTCAGCTTCCTAAGACATCTTAAGTAAACCGAAACCTAGAAGATTCCATCCTATCTGGCTCCTGGCAGTGGTGGGGACACGCAGTGGCCACAGCTGGAGGGGGTGGCCTGGCCCGGAGCAGGAGACCTGGGTCCCAGTGTCGAGGTGACAGGCAGATGGCGGCGGGGGAGGGGACTGTGAGGCGCCGTCCTGCACCTGTGCAGCCACCTGGAAGTGTTGGCGACCGCGCCTCACTGCGCATCCCCTCCCAGGGGCAAGGGACCCAGACACGGCACAGGCTGGCTCATGGCGCCTCCTTTATTGTCCCCCACCTCAAATTACAAAAACCCCCGCACCCCGCCGCCCACCCCCACCGCGGCGGGCTTCAAAGCGGCGCGCCAAGCGGCAGCTCCCCCTCCGACAGCCGCGGGGGCGCCTCCGGCCCCCCGGCCCCTCCACCTGAGCTGCGCTCGGCCTTACCCGCCGGGGCTGGGGCCGCGGGGCCGCCGGGGCGGTGGCGCTGCAGGTGCAGGGTCATGGCGGGCCGCGAGGCCGTGGAGAAGGCGCACGTCAAGCACGAGTAGCGGCCGCGCGTGTGCTCCCACACGATGCGGCTCGGGGCCGCGTGCCCTGCGGGCGGGCAGGCGGGACCCGTCAGCCCCAGCCCGGGCGGGCGGGGGGCGTCGATGGCGCCGGCCCGGCTCGTCCCCTCCCCACCCACGCGGCGGCGCAGAGGAAGGCGCAGTGCCAGCAGTGTTGGAGGCAAATCGTGTATTTCAAGGGGGGCCTTTCCGGCCACCCGGCATCCGCGGGCCCCGCGGGGCGCCAGGAAGCCCTCCACCCGCCCTGGCGGTCACCTGCACGCACCTGCGGGCGCGTCGGGGCCGCCCTGCGGTCTCCGGGGGCTGCCGCCTGCACCTGCGGGGGGAAGCGCGGGTGAGCGGCCGGTCCACGGCGGGGACCCCGGCCCGCAGGCGGGGCGCCCCACTCACCTTGGCTCTTCTTCCAGATGGCCGCGTTGGAGGCCGGAGGCCCGGGAGCGGCGGCCAGGAAGGGGCGCAGGCGCGGGGGGCTCAGGCCGAAGGGCGCAGGGTTCAGGTAGGGCAGGAAGGGCCCGGCCGAGGCGGCGTTGGCGAGGGGCTCCGGCAGCGGGAAGGGCGGCTCGGCGTCGGCGGGGCGCTCGGGCGCCGGCGGCTCCCGCTCCGGGGCCGGGGGCGGCGGCGGGGCCGGGCTCTGAGCGTGCTCCGCGCAGACGTGCAGGTGCTTGAAGAGCGAGCGGTGCGTCCGGAAGCGCAACAGGCAGTTTTCACACCTGGGGCGGGCGCAGGGCCGTGCGCTCCGCTCAGCACTGAGAAGGGAGCCACTCGGTGCTCCCCGGGCACCCCTCCTGGGAACGTGGCAGCGACCCGGAGCCCAAAGCCCGGGTGGTACCCCACCTGCGGGGAAAGAGCTCACCCTGGGCCACCTCCCCCTGGGGAAATGCACAAGGGAGCTTCGATGTTTGTCTTGGTGCTGGGGATTGAGCTCAGGGGCGTTCTACCTCCTAACTGCACCCCCCTGCCCTTTATTTTTTATTTTGAAACAAAGTTTCACTAAGTTGCTGAGGCTGGCTTCGAACCTGCGATCCTCCTGTCTCTGCCTCCCAAGTACTGGGATCACACACACGGGGCGGGAAGCCTCAAAAATAAATTTTTTTTTTTTTTTGGTACTAGGAATTGAACCCAGGGGCATTCCACCTCTGTCTGAGCTACATCCCCAGCCCTATTTTATTTTTTTGTTTTGAAACAGGGTGTCGCTATATTGCTGAGGTTGTCCTCGAATCTGCGGTCCTCCGGTCTCAGCCTCCCAAGTACTAGGATCACGAGCATGCGCCACCAGGACTGCTTTGGAACAGCCTCAGTTTCAATTTGGGAGGAGAAGCAGGGCTGGGAAGCCACACCCACCTCTGCCCTCAGTGTTTTCTTACACTTGCTCTGGGGGCTCGGCTGGGCAACAAGGGGGCGGGGCTTGACAGAGGTCCCGCCCACCAAACCCCGCCCTCCAACAGGAAGAGATGAAGGCGTGGCCCCGCGTGGGGTGGGGCAGCGGGGTCGGGGTCTCACTTGAAGTAGCGATTGGGCTTGTAATGCAGCTTGCCATGGGCCACCAGCTCCTGCATGCTGGGGAAGCTCTCGGTGCAGCTCAGCGCGGAGCAGAGGAAGAGCTTGCCTGGCGGACGAAGGACACGGGAGTGGAGTGCGGGGGCCAAGGCCGGCTCGGGGGAGCTCTGCCTGCCTCCCACCCTAACCTGCTTCCCCACCACCTGCCCGGGGCCTACCTTCCAGGGACTGTGTGGGCGGGCAGTGGGTACGAAGATGCTGTGCCAGGTCACGAACGCTGGGGAAACTGAGGCAGCAGCCGGGGCTAGAGCAGGGTATTTGTTTCCCTGCAGGACGCACAGAGCGAGGGTCACCGGTCCCTTCCTTCTGGGTGAGGCCTGCCCCCACGCCCAGGGCTCCGCACAAGCCCCCACCAGGCTGAGTGGCCAGAGGGTGCTGGCTGCATTGGCGGGGCTCATCGCTGGAGCTCAACCCTCGCATACACTCCGTGCTCGGGAAATGGTGGGAGAAATCCCGCTAGTCTGCACTCCTCCTTCCTGCTGTGGGACCTGTGACTCCCCAAAAGGCCCCATCCCAGGTCACCTGGTGGTGGGCGTCGCCTGGGCGGCCGCAGGTCCTCACTAGTGCCAGGCCCCGTGCTGGGAGGGCCAGGGGCGGGTCCAGGGCCCGGCTGGCAGCATTCTGGCGCTGGCGAGGCACCCTGCGGGGTCCCTCCGGGGCCTCCACGTTCCCACCCTGGGGGTGTGACTGCCCGATCAGGGCCTGGCTCCTCCTTCATGGAGGAAGAGGTGGCTGCCGCGGCCAGAGCCGAAGGCATCTCCTCCTGGTCGGTCTCCTTGTTGCTGGGCTCTGCAGTGGCCAGCAAATCCGGACTGGGCCCGGACGGTTCCTCCTCCTGGTGGAAGAAGCGATGAAAACCAGTCTGGGCTCAGGGTTTTCCGAGGGCCAGCCAAGGAACCCGTCCCACCCAAAAGGGCCACCGGGCTCCGCATTCCTGAATCCCCGCCCCACCATACATCACCCGGTCACTCCCCATTCTAAGAAGCCACCCAAAAGAGAGGGGGGAGGGAGGTTAGGGTGGATAGAGCTCCTGCCGCCCCAAGGGCCGGAGGGGCTGTCAGGAGTTACACGTAGGCGAGATGCAGCGTGTCATTTTCAACTTGGACAGATGGGAGGCGCCCTACCGGCGGGGGCGTGGCCTAGAGGGTGGGCGTGGCCAATGCTATGAAGGCGGGGCTCTGGACAGGCCCCGTCTAGGAAGAGTCGGAGAGGCCAGAAGTGAACTGTGTGATGTCGGGGATACATACTGGCCGGGCTAGAGCTCTGTAGGCGAATTTGGGGGTTCTCAGGGCCCCGAGGTACGCGGCTCAGGGGCGGGGCCCGAGTCGCGTGGGCGTGGCCCAGCCGAGGCCCGGCCCAGAAGTAGGGGCCGGCCGCTCGCTGAGTGACAGCCCGCCGCGGTGGGTGCCCGGATGTGGGGGCGGGGTCGGCCGGAGGGGGTGTGCGCGATGGGGCCGCTCCCTGCTAATCCCCGCTGCTCCGCCGCGCCCGCGTCCCCGGCGCCGCGCTCACCATCCCGGACTCTGCTCGATCTTTTGTGCCTGCGGTTCGGGCGGCTCCGGATCAGGCGGCGGCGGCTTCCTCGGCGAGGTGAGCTCACGATCACTTCGGCGCCATTCGCCGCCTCCCAGCTCTCGCGAGATCAGGGGCGGGGCCTGGGCCGGGCCCTCCGCGAGGGGGCGGAGCCTGAGGGGAGTCGCAGCGCGCAGAGATGTGTCCTGGGGACTCTCTGGTGTCCTTGTGTGCAGAATGAGCAACTTTATCCCCTCCCGCCCTGTCCCATCGCCAGCCCTCTTAAGGCGATAAGCAGCAGTTTCCCTTGTCCTTTTGATCGGGCCTTCCCTTTGGAGAAAATCTGCAACAGTCGTCAAATTTTTCAGTGCACCGAATTCTGCAATTGGAATGGATCCAGTTTTTCAGTGCACCTAATTTTGCAACTGGAATGGGTCTTTTTTTAATGGCCAAGGGCCATTACAAAAAACTAATTGTTGGTCTTTGGGTTTAATTAATTAATTTATTTTTTTGCGGTACTGGGGATTGAACCCAGGGGCATTCTACCTCCGAGCTACACCCCCAGCCCTATTTTTTATTCTTTATTTTGAAACAGGGTCTTGCTAAGTTGCAGAGGCCCTCACTAAGTAGCTGAGGCTGGCCGCGAACCCGGATCCTCCAGTCTCAGCCTCCCAAGTACTGTGATGACAAGCGTGCGCCACCACGCCTGGCTGGTCTTTGGGCTTAATAAATGGGCAATGCGTTAGGGTGGAAAAGTGGGGTGCCAGGAGGAAGGATGCAGAACCGTGTGTGCGGCGGCGTGGAGTGGTCTCCTGTCTGTTCCTTGAGTGTCACTGTGTGCTAGGTTCATCTAGGCTTTGGGGACCCAGAGGTGAACAGGGCAGTCAGCAATACCTGCTCACCGGACTCATCTTAAAATGGGCAACAGACAATAAATGAACAAATACAGAAAACCGTCTTGAGTCCTATTTAGCGCAATGGCCCACACCTGTGATCCCCACGACTCAGGAGTCTGAGGCAGGAGGATCACAAGTTGGAGGCCAGCCTGGGCAATTTAGCAAGACCCTGCCTTAAAATAAAAAGGCCTGGGAATGTAGCTCAGGGTTAGAGCGTCCCTAGGTTCTGTGCCCAGCACAGCAAACAGAACAAACAGAAGTTTGACAGGCTAGTGATGGGTCAGGGGGGCCTCTCTGAGAAGGTGACTTCGGAACTGTCGCCTGATAGCCAAGAAGGAGTGAATGAAGGTCAGGGAAACAGAGTGCCCTGGAAAGCTGGTGCAGATGTCCTGAGGCGGAGAGGGACAAGCTTGTCTGGGAACAGCCAGGGGACCTCTGCGCTGCTGGAGCAGGATGAGGGCGGCGTGTGGGGGTCGGAACGTGGACGTGGTACAGGGTGTTGTGCCGCCGACTGAGGCTAGGGAGTTGTGAGTTTGATCTGGTCCATCTGGGATCAAATCCCTGCGGGTTTGAGGTGGGGGAATGAGACACAGCTGCATTCTGGCTGCAGCAGGCTGGACTAGGAGGCCTAGGCCTTGGGTACCCAGGGGTGGCCGACTGGGTACATGGGAGCTTTGCAAGAGACTTCCGTGCACTGGACTGTCTCGGTCCAGTCTATATCAAATCAGAACAAAACTGTCAGCTAGCCAGGGCACAGAGTGACGTGGAACAACATGGTGTCCTCGATGACATGCTTAGCTGGTTTTCAGACAATAGTGGCCTTCCCCAGAAGCAGGCAGGGAAGCCTAACACGCCAGGTTTTGACTGTCCCCACAGTGGGTCTAGTTGGTTCTTCGAAGGGTGGAGGGAGGACTGTGCTTTCTAGGGTAACCACTGCTGCATTTATTTTTTATTTTGGGGGCCCTGGGGGTTGAACCCAGGGGCATTCTACCTCTGCATTACACTCTCAGCCTACTCCCCCTTTTTTTTTTTTTTGGTCCTGGGGATTGAACCCAGGGGCATCCTACCTCCAAGCTAACACCCCCAGCCCGATTTTATTTGGAAACAGGGTCCCATTAGGTTGCTGAGAGCCTCACTAAGTTGCCAAGGTTGGCTTTGAACCTGTGATCCTCCTGTCTCAGCCTCCCAAGTACTAGGATTACATGTATCACCATGCCTGGCCTGCCCTTTTTATTTTGAAACAGGGTCTGGCTAAGTTGCTGAGTCTGGCCTTGAACCTGCAGTCTGCCTATCCTCAGCCTCCCAAGTACTGGAGTGACAGGCGTGTACCACCACGCCAGTCCACTAATAGATTTTTACAGGAGGAGGTGCAGCATCTTTTTGTTTAGAGGGTGGGCCTTTGGGCCAGAGGGTAAAATAGGTCTTTGATTTCCTATCTCTAGAAGACATGATGTGACCCTTCAGGAAGTGTTTGTTGAGTTCAGACAAGTGTAGAATTTGTGTGCAACAGGATGTCCCTACATGCTTTTATACACAGAGATATAGCTAGAAGGAGACGTTAGTAAATGGGAGGACCAGCTGGGCGTGGTGGCGCACGCTTGTAATCCCAGTACTTGGGAGGCTGACACAGGAGGATCACAGATTCATGGCCAGCCTCAGCTACTTAGAGAGGCTACCTGCAATTTAGTGAGACCCTGTTTCAAAATAAAAGAATAAAATAGGTCTGGGGGTGTAGCTCGGAGTTAGAATGCCCCTGGCTTCCATCCCCAGTACCACAAGAGAAAAAAAGAATTTGAAGGGTTGGGGTGAAGCTGGGCGTGGTGGCGCACACTTGAATCCCAGTACTTGGGGGGCTGAGATAGGAGGATCGCAGGTTTGAGGACAGCCTCAGCAAGTAGTGAGACTCTCAACAACCTAGTGTGACCCTGTTTCAAAATAAGAATAAATTAGAGCTGGGGGTGTAGCTCAGAGGTAGACTGCCCCTGGGTTCAATCCCCAGGGCCAAAGATAAAAAAAATAAATCTCTTATTAGTTTGGAGCGCATGGGTCATTTTGATGCGGGCGGCGGTGGGGGGCGTGTGCTGAGAGGGTTGGTGCAATTGGGGCAAGTGTGGGGTGGGGCTCAGAAGGGACACAGGGCCCCCAGGAAGGGAGAGGAGGGGCCGGATTTAAGAAATTTTGTGAAAGAGGCCACAGGATGTGGCACCGAGGAGCGGGCGGGGCCGCGGTGACTGAGGTCTGCAGCCTGAAGATGCTTGGAACCCAGATGTGAGAAAATACATCATCCCACTGCCTGGAAGCCCAGGACTTGGGAGGCTGGGACAGGAGGATCGCAGGTTGGAGGCCAGCCTCAACAACTTAGCAAGGCCCTGTTTCAAAATAAAAAAGAGCCAAGGGTAGAGCTTGGGGGTAGAATGCCTTGGGTTCAATCCTCACTACCCCAATACCCCCCAAAACCCCATCTTTATTTTATTTTGGTACTGGGGATTGAACTCAGGGGCATTCTACCTCCAAGGTACACCCTGTTCTGTCCTTTTTATTTTGAAACAGGGTTTTGCTAAGTTGCTGAGGATCTCATTAAGTTGCTAAAGCTGGCCGTGAACCTGCAATCCTCCTGTCTCAGCCTCCCAACGAGAATTACAGGTGTGCCACCACACCTGGCAAAGCTATAACGTTATATTTATTTATTTATTTATTTATTTATTTATTTATTTATTTTATTGTGGTGCTAGGTATTGAACCTAGGGGCATTCTACCTCGGAGCTACACCTGTAGCCCTGTTTTATTTTTATTTTGAAACAGGGTCTCGCTAGGTTGCTGAGAGACTCACTAATTGCTGAGGCTGTCCTCGAACCTGTGATCCTCCTGTCTCAGCCTCCCAAGTACTGGGATGACAAGCATGCGCCACCACGCCTGGCTCATTTTTCATTTTAAAATGGGGTCTCACTAAGTGGCTGAGGCTGGTCTCGAACCTGCGATCCTCCCGTCTCAGCCTCCCATGTGTGTGCCCCACCCCCAGTGGGCTCAGTAACTTGGTCCACGCGTGCAACTGGCGCATATTTATTGCCTCAGTGAGGAGAGAAGGGGAGTCACGCCACCAAGGCCCCGCGCCCTGATGTGCCCAGCGCCAGCGGCAGCGGGGCGCGGTTCCCTCTGCACACGGGCAGCTGGGCGGCGGCTCTGCTGTTAGTCCTGTCTCACACAAGAAGCAGTGACGGGGGGCGCGGGGCCGGCTGCGAGGCGACCCAGGCCGGCCGGGGGCTGAGACACAGACCCGACTTTCTGGCCACTGCAGCACGGGAACCCGGGCTCCCGCAGGCAGGTGAGGGCGGGCGGAGGCAGCTGTTGGCTCTCTCAGAGCTTCTCCACGTAGTTTCCAGGGAAGAGCCCCTCCTGGCCGTGCAGCCGGCCCTTCCACCAGCCCGAAGGATCTGTGGGGACAGAGAGCTGAGGTGACACCCATCCTTCCCCGGAGAAGCCCTCATGCCGTCCCGGCCTGTCTTCTTCAGCTCCATGTTCTTTATCTGTATCATCTATCTATCTCATCTATTTATTTTTCTGGCACTGGGGATCAAACCCAGGGGCTTTCTACCCCCCCCTGCTTCCCAGCCCTATTTTATTTTATTTATTGACTTTTGTGGTTCTGGGGATGGAACCCAGGGGCATTCTATCTCTGAGCTACACCCCCACCCTTTATGTTTTTGTTTTGAATCAGGGTCTCACTAGGTTGCCGAGGGTCCTGCTAGGCTGTTGAACCTGCGATCCTCCTGTCTCAGCCTCCCAAGTACTGAGATTACGGATGTACCCCACCACGCCAGGCTTTATTTTTTATTTTATTTTTAAGTTAATGAATTAATTTATTTGTGGTACTGGGGGTGGCACCCAGGGGTATTCTACCTCCAAGCTACACCCCCAGCCCTATTTTTTTTTTTTTTGCAGTACTGGTGATTGAACCCAGGGGCATTTTACCTCTGAGCTACACCCCCAGCCCCAGTTTTTATTCTTTATTTTGAAACAGGGTCTCGCTAAGTTGTGGAGGGCCTCACTAAGTAGCTGAGGCTGGCTGGGAACCCGGATCCTCCGGTCTCAGCCTCCCAAGTACTGGGATGACAAGCGTGCGCCACCACGCCTGGCTTCCAGCCCTATTTTTTTATTCTTTATTTTGAAACGGTCTCACTAAGTTGCAGAGGGCCTCCCTGAGTAGCTGAGGCTGGCCGCGAACCTCCTGTGTCAGCCTCCCAAGTATTGGGATTACAAGTGTGCGCCACCATGCCCTTTTTATATATTTTGAAACGGCCTAAGTTGCCGAGGCTGGCCTTGAACCCGCGATCCTCCTGTCTCAGCCTCCCCAGTAGCTGGCCCGGCATGCTTCTGTTCTCAGGAGATGGGGGGCGGGCGGGGGGATGACCACTCCCTCCCGAGCCTCTGCCTGGGCGCACCCACCTTCCATGAGGATCTCGATGACCTCGTTCACATTGAAGCTCAGCTCGTCCACGTCTTGGCCGACATACTGGTACAACGCCCGGCACCGGGGGCCATGTGTGCGTGGTTGCGGCTTGGGTCGACCCACGCCTGGTACAGGCCTCTGCCCCACGCTGCGTTTCCTCTGCATGCTGCGGGGAGAGGGGCGCTGGTCACAGCCCCGCACCCTCGCACCCTCCTCTGCCCCGGCCCACCTCCTGGGGCTGCCCTTCCGCCCTCCTACCCCGCCACGCCCTGGTCCGGCACATTGAGGAATTCCGTGTTGTGCTCCGAGGGGGGCCGGGTCCGGGGACGCCTGCTGGCCCCCAGGGAAGTTGGGGGCCCCCTTGGAGGCCGCTGGGAGCCCCTTCCAGACGGGATCTCCAGGGGCAAGGGGCCCCCTCTGGCAGAGGGGGGCACCCCGTTCCGGTCCAGGCCTGTGGGGGATGCAAGGATCGGGGTATTTGTCAGGGGTATTTGAGGAGTACTTGGCTCCAGGATCCCAGTCTGAGGGAGGAGACAGCCATCTTCTCAACGTGTGTGGTGAGGACCGGGTCTGAGGGAGGGACCCTGGGGATGGGGAGCCTAGCAGGAGGTTGTGCAGGGGCACATTCCACCCCCATAGGGGGCATTTGTCGGTGGGTCTTGGAGGAAGAATAAGAGCTCAACAAGTGGTGTGTGGCTCGGCATGGTGGGGCACGCTTGTCATCCCAGTACTTGGGAGGCTGAGACAGGAGGATCCAGGTTCGCGGCCAGCCTCAGCTACTTAGTGAGGCCCTCTGCAACTTAGTGAGACCCTGTTTCAAAATAAAGAATAAAAAATAGGGCTGGGAGTGTAGCTCAGAAGTAGAATTCCCCTGGGTTCAATCCCCAGTACCCCAAAAAAACCCAACCCCCCCAAAAAAAAACAAGTGGTGTGTGGATTTGGGAAAAAGAAAAGCCCTAGCAAAGGCCTGGGGGTCAGAATAAATGTGGCAAGTTGGCAAAATAAACTGTAGTTGGCACGGCAGAGGGATAGGATAGGAAAAGAGGCCTGTGCGTGCGTGCGTGCGTGCGTGCGTGCGCGTGTGTGCTGCTGCGAATTGAACCCAGGGGCAGTCTACCTCCGAGCTACACCCCCCAGCTCTATTTTATTCTTTATTTGGAAACAGGGTCTCACTGAGTTGCGGAGGCTGGCCGCGAACCTGCGATCCTCCTGTCTCAGCCTCCCAAGCCCTGGGATTCCAAGCGTGCGCCGCCACGCCCTTCTTGGGGTCAGATCTTGAAGGGCTTTGAATAGCAAACTAAGCTTAGCCTGTCTTTTGCAGGAGATAGGGAGCTATGGAGAGTTCTGGACAGGGGAGTGAGTTAGCTGTAGGTTTGGCTCAAGTCCTGGGGCTCACAAGAGAACAAGGAAGACACTCAGGGGTAGCTCCTCACCTCTGGGGGGCCCAGGGGCCGCCCGCGAAGGGGTCTGGCCTGACCTTCGGGGTCTTCCCTGGGCTATTCCCTTCCGCGTGGGCTCTGAAAGGGGAAAGGATTTGGGTGGTGGACAGGCCGACCTGGCTCTTGGCCCCGCCCACAAGCCCCCCCCTGTGGCTCCGCCTCCAGACCCCACCCCTCCAGGCTCTGCCTTTTGGGCCCGCCCACCCCCGGGACACGCCCCCTGCCGGCCAGTCCCAGAGTTGCCTCTGGCCACGCCCCTCTCACTTCCCTCCCACTCATTGGTCACTTCTCTAAGGTCCTCCTTTAGGCCCGCCCTCCACGGCCCTCGCTCACTCTCGCTGGCCCCGCCCCGCTGCTTTGATTCGCCTTCTCGTTGGCCCCGCCTTCCACGAGCCCCGCCTCTCCCCCCGCCCCCTGCTTCTTTGGCTCCGCCCCTGGTTCCGCGCAGACTCACTGGAGCTCTTGGGCAGCCCGTCTCCGATGCTGACCGTGGCGGTCCGGCCGCTAGCCTTGAGCACCGCTATCTCGCCTGCGCCGCGGGAGAAGGTGACGCTGCGGGTGCTGCCTCCGCCCCAGCCCTCCTTCTTCACCCGGAACTGTAGTCTGTAAGGAGAGGAGGGAGCTGGGGGGCGCCAGCCGGGGTCCCTCTCCCCTCCTCGATGGGCTGTGGAGGGAGGGGACCCGGCAGAGGCGCAGGTTGCCTGCCAGCCCCAGAATGGTGCTGCCCGGGTCCCAGGAGAGGGAGAAGGGATGCTGAGCCCAGACGAGCCCCAGGATGGTGCTGCCCGGGTCCCCAGGTAGGGAGAGGGGACGCTGAGCCCAGAGGAGCCCCAGGATGGTGCTGCCCGGGTCCCCAGGTAGGGAGAGGGGACGCTGAGCCCAGACCAGCCCCAGGATGGTACTTCCCAGGTCCCCAGGTAGGGAGAGGGGACGCTGAACCCAGACCAGCCCCAGGATGGTGCTGCC
This sequence comes from Glis glis, assembly GCA_004027185.1. Lineage (NCBI taxonomy): Eukaryota > Metazoa > Chordata > Mammalia > Rodentia > Gliridae > Glis > Glis glis. Next base: position 7,959 of record PVJS01032399.1, on the reverse strand, counting down.
CGGGTCCCCAGGAGAGGGAGAAGGGATGCTGAGCCCAGAGAAGCCCCAGGATGGTGCTGCCGGGTCCCCAGGTAGGGAGAAGGGATGCTGAGCCCAGAGGAGCCCCAGGATGGTACTGCCGGGTCTCCAGGTAGGGAGAGCCCCAGGATGGTGCTGCCCAGGTCCCTGGTGATGAATAAGGGATGCTGAGCCCAGACCAACTCCAGCATGGTGCTGCCGGGTCCCCGGTGATGGAGAGGGGACGCTTAGCCCAGACCGGCCCCAGGATGGTGCTGCCCGGGTCCCCAGGTAGAAAGAGGGGACGCTGAGCCCAGACCGGCCCCAGGATGGTGCCGCTGTGTGTGTGTGTGGGGGGGGGCAGGGGCGTACGTGTCGCTGAAGGTGAGCGGCAGGGGCCTCCGCGCCACCTCCTCGAAGCGTTTGCACAGAAGGCTGACGAACTCTGTCTTGAAGACGCTCTCGAGGAAGCTGTCGGCGGCCTCCTCTTGGAGGATGAAGAAGTCGTCCTGCCGCGTGCTGGGGGAGGCAGGTGAGAGCCACAGGGAGGGCGTTGGGGAGGGCTGGGGGGGCGAGGGGGCGAGGGAGGGGCGAGGGAGGGTGGCACCGTGGAGGAAGAAGGGGAAGGGTTGTGATGGAGAAGGTCCAGTAAGAGGGTGGGTGCCAGGACAGGAGCTGTGACACAGGGGGGCCATGAATGGGCGCAGGCGGAGGTGGCGGGCAGGGCCAAGGAGGGGGTGACGGTACCGCGGCAGGTGAGACTCAGGGTAGTGGGGTCAGGCAGGTGGCGGCCTGGCTCACCTGAGGGAGACGCCCCGCAGGGCCCGGATCTCCAGCTTCTTCTTCAAGACCTCCCGCACCTGGCCCTTCTCCGGCCCCTTCTTCACCTTCTCTCGCCCGATCACATACACGCACGCGGGCGTCAGGATCAAGTCGCGCTTGATGGGCTGTGGGTGCAGAAGCAGGGGCTGGTGGCACGAGCAGCCTACCCCCGGGCATGGGTGGTGCCTCAGGGTGGCGAAGGTGTGCAGGTCGGGGAGGGAGGGCCTTCCAGGGGAAGGTGTAGGAGTCGCTAAGATATGCAAGAAGCCGCGTGTGGAGTTGTTAAGATATGCAAGAAGCCGCGTGTGGAGTTGTTAAGATATGCAAGAAGCCAGGGGTGGGCACGCCTGGAATCCCAGTACTTGGGAGGCTGAGACAGGAGGATCGCAGGTTCAAGGCCAGCCTCAGCAACTTAGTGAGGCCCTCAAGAAACGTAGTGAGACCCTGTTTCAAAATAAATAAAACAGCCGGGCGTGGTGGCACATGCTTGTCATCCCAGGACTTGGGAGGCTGAGACAGGGGGATCACCAGTTCCCGGCCTGCCTCTGCAATTTAGTGAGACCCTGTTTCAAAATTAAAGAATAAAATAGGGCTGGGGGTGTAGCTTGTAGGCAGAATGCCCCTGGGTTCCACCCCCAGGACTACAAAACAAACAAACAAACAAACAGGATTGGGTATGTCGCTTTGTTTATTTATTTATTTTTTGTGTGGTGCTGGGGATTGAACCCAGGGACATTCTACCTCTGAGCTACACACCCCAAGCCCAATTTTTTAAAAATTTTGAAACAGGGTCTCACTAAGTTGCCGAGGCTCACCGTGAACCTGCGATCCTCCTGTCTTAACCTCCCAAGTACTGGGATTACAGGCGTGCGCCACCACGCCTGGCCTGGGGATGTCGCTTTGGAGGTAGAATGCCCCTGGGTTGCCAGGCGCGGTGGCACACACCTGTAATCCCAGTACTTGGGAGGCTGAGACAGGAGGATCGCAGGTTTGCAGCCAGCCGCGGCACCTTAGGCCCTCTGCAACTTAGCGAGACCGTTTCAAAATTAAAAAATAAAATAGGGCTGGGGGTGTGGCTCAGAGGTAGAACGCCCCTGGGTTCCATCCCCGGCACCAATAAACAAACAAAGAAACAGGGTTTGGGATGTTGCTTTAGAGGTAGAATGTTCCTGGGTTTAATTCCCAGCATTTTTTTTTTTTGCAGTACCGGGGATTGAACCCAGGGGCGTTCTACCTCTGCGCTACACCCCTGGCCCTATTTTTTATGCTTTGTTTTGAAACCGGGTCTCACGAAGTTGCGGAGGGCCTCACTAAGTAGAGAGAGAGAGAGAGAGATACAGGGAGAGAGAGAGAGAGCTGAGGTTGGCTGCGAACCCGGATCCTCCAGTCTCCGCCTCCCAAAGTACTGGGATTACAAGCGTGCGCCACCACGCCCGGCTTATTTTTTATTTTGAACCAGGGTCTCGCTAAATGGTCTGGTCCTGGTGAGTGTACCTGTGCACAGGTGTATCTGGGTCAGGTGAAGGTCATCGACAGAGGTTTCTACCCAGGGGAGACTGAACCTAACAGACAGGCGGGGGTCTCCTGTGGTGTGCGCTACGGGGCGAGGAGACTGTGTAACGTCGACAGACGTGACTGGCCAGGTGAGGGCGGGGCTGATGGACACGTGTCTCTGGGCCACACGAGGACATGGTTGGTGGACACCTGTATCTATGATAGTGCACACCTGTGCACAGGTGTGCCTAGGCCAGGTGTGGTGCGCCTGTGATGAGACAGATGCGCACAGGCCAGGTGGGGTGCGCCGTGGCTCGGTGCTCGCCCGGAGACGGCGGGCTTGGGTGTGCCCACCTGCCAGCGCCTCACCTTGAAGCGGCGGTCGTACTTGGTGACCGAATCGGCAAAGTCCACGCGCTCCCTCTTGCCCAGGAACTGTCGCAGCTCCGGCCGCTCCTCCAGTCCCAGGTAGTCCCCGACGAAGTTCCGATTGATGCTGTTCCGCCGTCGCTCCTTCTTGTCCAGCAGGATGTTGGAAGCTGTCATCAGGATCAGGGGTCAGGGGCAAAGGTCATGGACCGGTCCCTCTTGGCCCGGCTGTCCCCACCCCGAGCCTCCCCCCCAAGCCTGTCACCTTCTTCACGCATCTCCTCGTACTTCCGGACCGCCACGTGGCGCCGCCAGGCCTTCTGGATCGTGCGGGCGAAGCCATCAAACTTCCGCTCCCGCATCTCCTCCAGGAGGAAAAGCTGGGGGACAGGGATGGGGGTGTCCCCCGTGTTCTGGGCTGCAGTCTCTGCTTCCCCGCCAGCCCACCCATCTGCTTTCCTGTACATGCACCCACACACGTGTGCACACGTCTATAGTCAGAAATGTTTCCTTCCTCAGGTAACTTGACCCCAGGGGCCCTCCCAATATATATATATCCTAACTATATATTATATTGATGCTGGGGATTGAAGCAGGGGCATTCTACCTCTGAGCTACACCCCCAGCCTTATTTTATTTTTTAGTCTGAAACAGGGTCTCACTAAGTTGCAGATGGCCTCACTATGTTGCTGAGACTGGCTTCGAACCTGCGATCCTCCCATCTCAGCCTCCCAAGTACTGGGTTGACAGGTGTGTGCCACCATGCCCGGCTCCAATATTTTCTTCTGTATTAAATGATAACTGTGGAGCCCCAATCCTTGATCACCAGGTGTGGTGGCACACGCCTGGAATCCTAGTGCTTGGGAGGCTAAGACAGGAGGATCGCAGGTTCGGGGACAGCCTCAGCAAGTAGTGAGACTCTCATCAACCTAGCAAGACCCTGTTTCAAAATAAAAAAATAGCCGTGTGTGGTGGTGCACACTTGTAATCCCAGTACTTGGGAGATGGAGACCGGAGGATCCGGGTTCGTGGCCAGCCTCAGCTCTCTCTCTCTCTCTCTCTCTCTCTCTCCCTGTCTCTGTCTCTGTCTCTGTCTCTCTCTCTCTCTACTTAGTGAGGCCCTCCGCAACTTCGTGAGACTCGGTTTCAAAATAAAAAAGTATAAAAAATAGGCCGGGGGTGTAGCGCGGAGGTAGAATGCCCCCGGGCTCAATCCCCGGTACTGCAAAATAAAATAAAATAAAATAAAATAATAAAATAAAATAAAATAATAAAATAAAATAAATAAAATTAAATTAAAAAATAAAATAACCATGGAGCTGGGGGTGGTGGTGTACACCTGTAATCCTAGTACTTAGGAGGCTGAGAAAGGAGGCTTGCAGGTTCGAGGACAGCCTCGGCAAGTGGCGAGACTCTCATCAACCTAGTGAGACCCTGTTTCAAAATAAAAAAATAATAAAATCGGGCTGGAGGTGTAGCTTGGAAGTAGAATGCCTCTGGGATCAATCCCCAGTGCCACAAAAATAAATAAATAAGTCCTTGAATGTTTTTTTTTTTTTTTTTTTTGCGGTACGGGAGATTGAATCCAGAGGCGTTCTACCTCCGAGCTACACCCCCGGCCCCATTTTTTATCCTTTATTGAAACCCGGTCTCACGAAGTTGTGGAGGCCTCACTAAGTAGCTGAGGCTGGCCACGAACCCGGATCCTCCGGTCTCCGCCTCCCAAGTACTGGGATGACAAGCGTCCGCCTCCACGCCCGGCTCCCTTGAATGTTTTTTTATAGCACAAATTATTTCCACATTTCCCCCTTGCTACCTGGCCACCTCACCTGGCTCCCTTTTACTTTTTATTTATTTTATTTTTATTTTTTGCAGCACTGGGGATTGAACCCAGGGGCGTTCTACCTCTGAGCTACACACCACCAGCCCTATTTTATTTCGAAACAGAGTCTCATGAAGTTGCTGAAGCTGTCCTCGAACCTGCGATCCTCTGCTCTCGGCCTCCCAAGTACTGAAATTGCAGGGTGTGCGTTCTACTCTCGGTCTTGCTCTGCCTCCCCCACTTACTGACTCGGGGTTCTTGACGAACACCTTCGTGCTCCCCATCTGGTACTGGTCCGCCTCCATGTTGACGGCCCGGAGCAGGTGCTGGACGCCCTGACGTTCGTCCCCACGCCACCGTGGCCACGTCTCGGGGGTCAGAATGGCGTACCTGGAGGCAGAGGGCGGACGTGGGGCTTGCGGGGCAGCGGGGTGGCTGCTCACCCCGCGGGGTCGCTGAGGGTGTGGGGGGCTCACCTCTGCAGGAACTTGGCGAACTGGCGGCGGTAGGCGAAGCCGGCCCTGCGCACCCGGATGTTCTCCCGCAGGCCCAGGTACTCCACCTGGTGCTTGACCCTGCGGGGAGGGCGGCCTGAGTCCCCTGGGGGAGGGCAGAGGGCAGGCCGGGGCGCCCAGGGTCTGCATTTGTGCTGGGGACAGTTTTAAGTCTGGAGTAGGGGACTGAGAGACTCAGCCTGGGAGTCAGTTCTTGGAGTGGGGACTGAGGGGAGGAGTCTGTGCTAGTCCTGGGGGGTTAGTTCTGGACTTGGGGTTCTGAGGAATCTGGACAGGGGGTCGCCCTGGCCGCGGGCTGGGGGTCACCTGCTCTCCTCCCAGTCGCGGGGCTTCTTGGTCTCGTTGGGTTTGATGCAGCGGATGTAGTGGGGCGTGCACCTCTTGAGCGTGGCCACCAGGTCGTTGGCTTGTTTCTGAGGCGGCGGAGGAGTTGGGGTGAGGGGCAGCACGGCTGGGCCCCACGCTTCCCACCCGAGAAACAGACACTCCGGGGTGCACCTCCCGCCAGGTGCCAAGCGGCTCTGGAGCCCAGGGTAGGACTTGTCTCTGCTGCACTTGCCACATTAGCTTGGCACACGGTCAATGCTTGGGGAATGTTTGTTGACTGACAATACCAATATTAGAATACCACCCAGAATGTTTGTTGACCGACAGTACCAATCATAGAATACCGCCCAGAATGTTTCTACCTGTCCTTCAGGGAGACAGGAATTTTGTTTGTTTTTTGCGGTACCGGGGATTGAACCCAGGGGCATTTTACCTCCGAGCTACACCCCTGCCTTATTTTTTTATTCTTTATTTGGAAACAAGGTCTCGCTAAGTTGGGGAGGGCCTCACTAAGTAGCTGAGGCTGGCCACGAACCTGCGATCCTCCTATCTCAGCCTCCCAAGTACTGGGGTTACAAGTGTGTGCCACCCAAGAACCAGCATATAACTAGATAAACACGACGGGGTCCAGTCATACAATGGAATATTAGTCAGCCATAAAAAGGAAGGGAATTCTGACATGGATGAACCTCGCGGACTTTATGCTCAGGGAAAATCAGCCAGGTGCGAAAGGACGAATTCTGCAGGATTCCGCTCCTAGGAGGTCCCTACGGTCATCAGAGCCACAGAAACAGAAAATACCACGGTGGCTGCTGGGGCCGGGGAGGGGCTGGGAGTTGGTGTTTCATGGGGCCGGTGTATCAGTTTGGGAAGATGAGAAAGTTCTGGAAACGGACGGTGGTGATGGCTGAGCAATGGTGTGAATGTGCTTAATGCCACCGAACTGTGAACTTCAAGATGGGTAATAGCGGCCAGGCGCGGTGGTGCACACCCGTCATCCCATACTTGGGAGGCTGAGGCAGGAGGATCGCAGGTTTGAGGCCAGCCTCAGCAATTTATTGAGGCCCTCAGCAACTTAGCAAGACCCTGTTTCAAAATAAAAAGTAAGCCAGGTGTGGTGGCACATGCTTGTAATCCCAATACTTGGGAGGCTGAAATGGGAGGGTAGCAGGTTCAAGGCCAGCCTCAGCAATTTAGTGAGACTCTCAAAAATCTAGTGAGACCCTGTTTCCAAATAAGGAATAAAAATTGGACTGGGCGTGGTGGTGCATGCCTGTAATCCCAGTACTTGGGAGGCTGAGACAGGAGGATCTCAGGTTCAAGGCCAGCCTCAGCTACTTAGTGAGGCCCTCCGCAACTTAGTGAGACCCAGTTTCAAAATAAAAAATAAAAAGCCAGGTGTGGTGTTGTATTCTTGTAATCCCAGTACTTGGGAGGCTGAGACAGGAGGATCCGGGTTCGCGGCCAGCCTCAGCTACTTAGGCCTCCGTAACTTAGTGAGACCCTGTTTCCAAATAAAGAATAAAAAATAGGGCTGGGGGTGGAGCTTGGAGGTAGAATGCCCCTGGGTTCAATCCCCGGTCCCACACACACACAAAAAATAATAATTTATATCCATGCACGCACACGTATTTGTTGTATATATTCGAGGAAAAGGTGGGCCGGGCGTAGCTGGAGGTGGAGCCGGCTCTCGGCCTGGGTGAGGCCCTGGGTTCAATCCCCAGCGGTGCCAAGGTACAAAGATGGCAAATGACCAAGGACACGGGTCCAGTCTCCTGAACCCCGAGCCAGAAGAAGATCCGGCCAGCCAGAGGTGCCCCGACAAGCAGAGGCTGTGGGGTGGGGGGACAGACACTGGAACCAGGGGGGACCCGCGCCCCAAGCCCACCTTGATCTTGGAGCTGGCGGTGCTGGGCCGGCCCTTCTTGTCCACATCCAGCTTCTCGGGGAAGAGCACCCTCAGGAAGGCCCTGGCAAAGGAGAGGGGTTGAGGAGCTGCGGACCGGGGCGTCGGGCCCACAAATGGGCTTGCCGCGGGCCCAGGATCCAGGGTGCGGCCTCTCTGAGCGGGGCTGCCCGGGGATGGCGGGGCAGCCGCGCGGCCTGGTGGCTCCCGGGCTTATCCTCCTCGGCGTGACTTGGGTAGCCAGTTAAATAGGACAAACTTAGTTAAATTAAGTAGAAAAATATAAACCAGGTGTGGTGCCCTTCATCCCAGTACTCAGGAGGCTGAAATAGGAGGATCGCAGGTTCGCAGGTTCGAGGCCAACCTCAGCAACTTAGTGAGACTCTGTTTTAAAACAGAAAAAAAAAAAAAAAGCCGGGCGTGGTGGCACACGCTTGTAATCCCAGTACTCGGGAAGCTGAGACAGGAGGATCCGGGTTCGCGGCCAGCCTCAGCTACTTAGTGAGGCCCTCCCCAACTTAGTGAGACCCTGTTTCAAAATAAAGAATAGAAAATAGGGCTGGGGTGTAGCTCAGAGGTAGAATGCCCCTAGATTCAATCCCTGGTACCACAAAAAAAAAAAAAAGAAAGAAAAGAAAGCCAGGTGTGGTGGCACACACCTGTAATTTCAGTACTTGGGAGGCTGAGACAGGAGGATCGCAGGTTCA
>PVJS01032398.1:0-22794 GCA_004027185.1 Glis glis | reverse complement strand
CAAAAAAAAAAAAAAAAAACCAATGCTGAGAGTAAAAAGCAAGCTGACACATCACACAATAGGACACTATTTAGATAAATTTAAAAATAGACAAAGCTGGGTGTGGTGGCGCACACTTGTAATCCCAGTACTTGGGAGGCTGAGACCGGAGGATCAGGGTTCACAGCCAGCCTCAGCTACTTAATGAGCCCTCCGCAACTTAGTGAGACCCTGTTTCAAAATAAATAATAAAAAAATAGGGCTGGGGGTGGAGCTTGGAGGTAGAATGCCCCTGGGTTCAATCCCCAGTACCGCAAAAAAAAAAAAAAAATACACAAAACAATACTCCGTACTGCCTAAGAATGCATACATAGGTAATAGAAGTAGTAAAATGCCTGGAACTTATAATCACTGTTATTTTAGTACAGTGAGGTGGGGGAAAGGCAACATGATCAGGAGGGGAGGGGAAGAGGTGAGTGTCACCCCTACAGCTGGCCCTCTGTACCGCTAGGTTCCACATCTACTTATTAAGCCAATCATGGATCAAAACTATTTTTGAAAAAATTGTGTCTATTTTGAACATGTTCAGACATTTTTCTTGTCATTATTCCCTAAACAATACAGTATAGCAACTATTTAGATAACATCAATATTGTATTAGGTACTATAAGTAATCTATGGATGATTTAAAATAGATGAGAATTATGTAGATAGGTTATGTGAAAATACGATGCCATTATATATAAAAGACTTGAGCATCCTCAATTTTAATATCTGTAGAGGTCCTGGAACCAATCCATGATGGACACTATGGTATGACTATAAGAATATTTTGTTTCTAGCTGGGCTTGGTAGCGCACGCTTGTAATCCTAGTACTTGGGAGGCTGAGACTGGAGGATCCGGGTTCGTGGACCCTGTTACAAAATAAAGAACAAAAAATAGGGCTGGGGGTGTAGCTCGGAGGTAAAATGTCCCTGAGTTCAATCCCCAGTACTACTACTACTACTACTACTAATAATAATAATAATAATAATAATTTGTTTCTTAAGCAGATGAAAAAAGAATTGGGTCTTTATAATTTTCTCTCTCTCCGTGTGTGTGTGTGTGTGTGTGTGTGTGTGTGTGTGTGTGTGTGTGTGTGTTACTGCAGACTGAAGCCAGGGGCATTCTACACCCAGCCCTATTTTACTTTTTACTTTGAAACAGGGTCTCACTAAGTTGCTGAAGCTGGCCTGGAGCCTGCAATCCTCCCTATTATAGCCTCTCAAGTACTGTGATTACAGGCATGTGCCACTACACCCAGCTTATAACATTCTTTAAAATTTGTGTTACATATTTCAAATGGATTTTCCCAAAAAATATAGCAATTATGAGAGTTAACATTTAGCAACAGGGAATGTGCTGATGAAATAATGTAAAGAAAAAGCATCAGAAGGCTACTATGTTTAAAACTATGAGAAAGACTGTAAGGGAATATTTAAAGATATAATATTTAGATAAGAATGGTAAAGTTACAGATTTTTCTTCATTTTTATATCTTGATACATCCTCCAATGTTAATACTACTTTTTCATTTTAAAGTATGGTTTATGAATTAAATCAGGCAAAACAAAATACAGTTCACTGCCTCTCTAGAAAAGTATTTTCCATGCAACACTAGTATCCTAAGTAGATATTCCACAGTGAGGAAAGGGGATTTTATTCTCATGTAATGGAGCACATGATGTTCTATTCTTCCTTGGAAAATCACATTGCTCATAAACAAATTAAATGTCTCTGAGAAATCTCACAGTAAAAAGACCTATTGTGTTTAATCCAAAGTCACTCACAATTGCTTGACCATGGCATCCTTTACTAAAGCATAGTACCAGAATCCCAAAGGACAGAGTTTGTAAATGCTATTCTAGAGATTTTGCCTGTAAGTAAATTATATATATATGTGTGTGTGTGTGTGTGTGTGTGTGTGTGTTCGTTCCCCAAGACTCCCATTCAGATCTATAGAACTACACAATCCATTACATACAGAAAAAATTATTCAAATTGGGGGAGGGCTAATTGACTGATGTGTGCATGTATACTTCTATCACCCTGAAACCCATCAAAGATGTATGATTACAACAAACCAATAAAAAAAGAAATAATTATTCAAATATCATAAGAAAATCATAATAAAGAAGAGGAGTAGTCACGTATACCTCCCACACCCCCTCTTCTCTTGAGTTATTGCTCACTGAGAATTCTCCGTGTACAACTGTTTTAAGTGCTTTATAATCAGGCGAGAACTCATTCAATCTGTCAGAGACATAGGCTGAGTAGAACATTCCTGCTCTACAAACCTATAAATCACAACACACTCAAAGTATCAGTGATAATGTAACTATAAATATTTTTTAGATACTTCCCTAGTTTATTTTTTAAACTGATTGATTTTTTTTGATGTAAAAGCAAAAGGTACAGAAATGCTCCTGTAGTTCTCAATACATACAGAAGCCATAAATTCTTAAATTTTAAATATCCAAAATTATTTCCATAATCAACCATTAAACATTTACAAATTTGATACTATTTGAACATATAAAATCATGTGTTTCACTATATTTTCTACATTTTATTGTAATACCTTTAATATTGGAAGAGCTTTCAGGATCCCTTTTGGAGTCCCAGGGAATTCCTTAATTTCCTTTTTTAAAGGTGTGTCTGGGAAAAAAATAAAGAAAAGAAAGGCAAGAGGAAGAGAAAAAAGGAAAAGTAGGAAAAGGAAAGGGAGAAAGAAAGAGAATGGAAGAAGTAAAGGAAGAGGAAGGAAGGACCAGAGGAAAGAAAAACAGAAAAGAGAAAAAAGGGAAATATAGCAAAGAATAATAATCATAAAAAGTTATACTAAATTGGTTATCTTTTTCATTATTTAATGATCTTAGAAATGATTCAACACTTTAGAATTTGACTGACCAATTGTGTCTTTTATGTGGTTATATTTTTATATATATATAAAGTCATCTAAAAGCATCCTGCAGCGCTGGGCTCAGTGGTGACTCCTGTAATCCCAGTACTCGGGAGGCTGAGGCAGGAGAATCACTTGAGTCCAGGAGTTTGAGGCCAGCCTGGGCAACACAGTGAGACCCAGCCTCAAAGAAAAAATAAAAAGAATCCTGCAATACAACAAACCAAATCAAGAATCTTGTTTATCAACAAGGTAATATCATGCATGATAGAGATTCATCTTCCTATATATACTATGAAGTCCATTTTAAAACATTCAAAAAAGAACAGCATAGAAGCCTTATGAATTTAGATAAATATCAGAAAACGCTAGTTTGAATTAGAGGAATATAAATTATAAATACTTATATGGAAATGCTAGTATGCCGATTAAAAGTGTATTTAATAATTCAAACTATATAATATATTACTTAATAAAACAGCCTAATAAATATCTTGAAGCAGACTATCATAATGAATACAAGAATTATTACTTGTACTTTATATTTGATGTGCCAATAAGGTGGTAAGAATAACATTCTTAGAAAAGTTATAAGAATTTATATATTTAAATGGAACAAACCCTCAGGACACCAATATATTCATTTCCAAATGTATATATGATTATATCTATTCCAATATTGATTAGTTTTTTATTTATAAAACATTTATTTGAAAGCTAAGAAGATAATGAAGGGAGTATCGCCTAGATCTTGGGAAAGAAGCCCAAGGAATGTAGCTCAAAAAAAGTAGCCCAAGCTACTTTTCCCACTGAGGGCTTACGTCAATTCTAAAGGGAAAAGCTCCATATACAATCATGCACACTTAATTTGAAAAAGGAAGCCCCAGCTTTGTGTAATATATTGTACACTACAGCATCTTATATTTTTTTAGTTGAGTTTCAATAAATTACAGTTTTTCACCCAAAAAATTTTAAAAAAGGGAAAAGTCGAGAAGCTGAGTGGGGATTTGGCAGTCTTGAGGAGCTGAAGCAATAGGGAATTTGGAAAGGAGAGAATTTAAAAGGAAGTAAAACACAGAAGGACATGAATCCATTCCACAGATATTTATTGGAACTCCCTCTCTGAGTCAGGCAATGTGGCAGGGGCCAAGAATATAAGAGCAACCCAAACATGCTCTCCTCCTCCAAAAAGCACTTGCTCTCTTGAGGAATGGGACAGGAGCAAATATGAAAGGGGATGAATGGGAGGAGAACAAAAGAATGAGAGAGGGGAGGAAGAGGAGGAAGTGGGTGATAATTAGGAATGACAAAAGGGAATATAAGAGTGAGGAGAAGGCAAAAAGGGTTTTGTCTGCTACTGAAGCACAGATCACATAACCTTTTCTTAACATCCTCTTGGCTAAACATGTCAATGTATCTCAGATTTCAAACCATCAATGAAGCATAATATGAAATACCTAGTTTCCATTAACAGAAATTATTCTACAATCCAATTTATGTTTATATATCTAAACATATATATATATATATATATAAACAATTTCATATTTTTCATCCAATATTTTACCTGGATATTTTTTAAATTTTCTTCTTGGGCTTCCTAAAACCTCTAATATTTCACTTAATCGTAATGCAATCTCTGCCACTACTATAATGTCAATGTCTTCCATTTTATAGCTGTGAATCACTTCATTTATCTGCCACAGAAGATAAACCCACTACAAAGAGAAAATACACAGCAAAATCTATTACAAATATATTGCATTGTAGAAAGGGTCACATTTTTCAAAACTCAGTACTTCTTTGAAATCACTATCTTTTAATCATAAAGATATGTTACACAGGCTTCTTTATTAATACATCTTAATTATAAATAATACAGTGATCCAAAAAGATGATATTTAATAATAAATCTGTGTACATAAACTCATAAAGAAGATTCACTTGTTTATATCTGCAAATCTGTAGCTATAATGGCAAATTTATGATGTTATTTTTACATATCAGTGGATATCATCTGCATCCTCAAAGTTCTTACTCTCCCTTCAAGGCAGCTATGTGTGATCACGATCAAAATCCTCCAGATTAGTGAGGTATATGCAGGTATTTTAGGCTCCACAATAGGAGCCTTAGAAATTGACTTTCACACCTATACAGCGCATAAAACCAACCATTACTCTTTGGGATCTAAGATGATAAAACAATATTTATGCATCTACATCATTACTTAATAAGATACATGATTTTAAAAAAACACCTATGCTTGGGGGGAGGGATACTGGGGATTGAACCGGAGGACATTGTACTCTGAGCTACACCCCCCAGCCTTCCAGCCCTATTTTATTTTTTATTTGGAAACGGTCTTACTAAGTTGCGGAGGGCCTTGCTAAGTTGCTGAGGCTGGCAGTGAACCTGTGATCCTCCTGTCTCAGTCTCCCAAGTACAGGGATTACAAGCATGCGCCATCGTGCCAGGCTACATCTGTGCATTCTAATGCAGCTTATTTTAGCAGGTTCAGAATCACTGGAGCTAGCCGGGTGTGGTAGTGCACACTTATAATCCCAGTACATGGGAGGCTGAGACAGGAGGATCACAGGTTTGAGGACAGCCTCAGCAAATAGTAAGACTCTCATTAACCTAGTGAGACCCTGTTTCAAAATAAAAATAAAATAGGGCTGGGGGTGTAGCTCAGAGGTAGAATGCCCCTGGGTTCAATCCCTGGTGCTACACACACACACACACACACACACATAATCACTGGAGCTGAAATTTTTTGTTTTGTTTGTTTGTTTGTTTTGGTACTGGAGGCTGAACCCAGGGGCATTCTATCTCTGAGCTACACCCCGGCCCTATTTTATTTTTTATTTTGAAACAGGGTCTCACTAAGTTGCTGAGGATCTCACTAAATTGCTGAGGATAGCCTTGAACCTGAGATCCTTCTCATCTCAGCCTCCCAAGTACTGGAATTACAGGCATGCTCCACCATGCCTGGCTAAAATATTTATTAGTAAAATATTTTCTTTTCAAGTTCCCAGGTTATAATATTCAAATACTCAATTCTGTCCTCCTTAGGAGATAAAGAGCTCTTTTAAATAGTCTAAAAATATTGCAGGAAAAAAAAACCTAAAACTCCTGGCTTATTTGTATATTTTCTATATGAATTTATTCAACTTCATGTGATCCTAGACACACTATATTTATTCCTCCCTTTTCTTTTTTTTTTTTTTTTTGCGGTACCACAGATTGAACAAGGGGCATTCTACCTCCGGGCTACACCCCCAGCCCTATTTTTTATTCTTTATTTTGAAACAGGGTCTCACTAAGTTGCAAAAGGCCTCACCAAGTAGCTGAGGCTGGCTGCAAACCTGAATACTCCGGTCTTGGCCTCCCAAATACTAGGATTACAAGTGTGCACCACCATGCCCAGCTACTCCTCCCTTTAAAACTGAAACACAAGGGACTTGGAGCGTAGCTCAGTACAAGAGCGCTTGCCAAACAAGTGCAAGGCCCTAGGTTCAATCCCCAGTGCCACGAAAAAATAAATAATAAATAAATAAAACTAAAACACTCTCCCCTCCCCAAAACAAAACTTGGACGGGGTGCAGGACCACACATTAAAAGAAAAGCTCACTCATCACTACAAAGAATATCTTCTTAGCACATACATCTGCAAATGATGGCAGTTATACAGGTAGATAAATAAGGAAAAGATCTAGATTTGAATTACGTATTACCACTTGAATTAACAATAACCAAAAAGAAAATGTGGAAGGAAACAAAAAGGAATACTTTGTTAGTACTGATTCTCTGGGTGAATTTTGCATAGTCACTTCTGGACAAAGTGAGCCGCTGAATTCCTAATTTGCATTTCTGCCACAGGAACATTATCATGTCCACAACAATTTCTTTATCAGGCTGAATGTCCTGAAAACAAAAGTTATAGAGTAATTAAATAAGAATGACAAGGTATATGTACGTAAAATTACTGTGCGCCAGGCAACATTCTAAGAGCTTTATATGTATCAACTCATTTAACCCTAATACCAACCCAATGAGGTGAGTATCATTATTATCACCACCACTTTAGAGATGAACAAACTGAAGCATGAGATGAAGTGATTTTTCTAAAGACAAAAATTACCAGAAAGTAACAAAAGGGATTCAAACCCAAGCAGTCTAGCTCAAATCTCACTCTTAATTAATGCTTATGCTACTTTTGTCTCTCTAAAAAGAAAAGTCCCAAATACTTTCAGGCAAGTAGGCAAATCAGTAAATCCCATCCAATTTATACTTTTCTCTTAAAAATCTTGCATTAGCAGGGGATGGTGGTGCACACCCATAATCCCAGTACTTGGGAGGCAGAGACAGGAGGATTGCAGGTTCGAGGACAGCCTCAGCAATGTAGCAAGACTCTCAGCAACCTAGAGAGACCCTGTTTCAAAAACAAAAAATTAAAAGGGCTACGGGATGTAGTGTGGAGGTAGATCCCTGGGTTCAATCCCAGTACCAAAAATAAAATAAAATAAAAATAAAAATCTTGCATTAAAATAATAAAGAATTGAGCCAGGTGTGGTGGCACATGCCTTTAATCCCAGTACTTAGGAGGCTGAAACAGGAGGACCGCAGGTTTGAGGACAGTCTCAGCAATTTAGTGAGGCCCTCAGCAACTAGGCAAGACCCTGATTCAAAATAAGAAATAAAAAGGGCTGGGGATGTAGCTCAGAGGTAGAATGCCCCTGTGTTCAATCCCCAGTAACAAAACAAACAAAAAGTGCTGTACTAGTTGTATCCAACATTGATACCAACATATAGGCCACTTCTAAACACTGAATCCCAGTAATAACCTGGCTTTATGGTCATAGGTCAAAGAGCAGCATATCGCCAAGAATGTTAACTCTTCCCTATGATAAGCAGCCTCCTTTCCTTCATTGTTAGAAACCTGGCTAACCGTGGAATTTCCCAAACAGCCTCAGAGTGACCCTCAAAATGAAGACAATAATAAAAAGAAACTTAAAATGACAAGTCAGGATCCGACCCAACAATGTAGTCTACGGATAAAATAACATAGAATGTTAGAGCAAATCCCATGACGTTATAAACTTGACCTTAAATGAGACATAAAACTTTGTTCCACACTATTAAAGTGATTCAAAACAGCAAATTCACCTGGGGAGAGGCGCAGATACAAGCATACAAGATATCTGCCAAATGAAAAATGTCTTCTGAATATCCATAATTCCTCACACAAGTATCTGCATTCAGAAAGTAGAAGAAAATGAAACAAAAAGCCCATTATAAAACATCAAATGCAAAAGACAAAGAAATTCCACAAAAATGACACAAGTGACCATATCAATAAGATAATTTAAATGCTTCTCTATCAAAATTCATCTAAGGAGACCCAATCCAATTAAAATAAACTATTGTTATTATTATTCCACAATATGTATGCCAACTATGTCCAAACAGAAATTGAAGAGACTTACAACATTGAAATACATCTAAAATGTGGCAGCTAAAAGAAAAATAAGAAAGCAGTAGAAGAAAAAAGTATCTCATTACTTAGTACACATTATTAACTGCGACTGAGCTGTCATGCAGGGCATTAGGAACATGAGAAAACATAAAAACATGAACTTAAATCTCATCGGTCTAAAAAGTAGACCAGATTTTCAATTACAGTAACAATAACTTTCAAATTGTTTAAGTCCTACAAGGGAAAACACTGCATGCTGGAAAGCGTCTACCAAGCCTCCCCTTACCGAGCTGAAGCAATGCCTTTGTTCTTTCATTCACAGCCCTGCTGGCCTCTCACTGACCTCAACAAGCCAGCAGGTAAATAGAGTCGTGTTCCCCTTCTCAAAACTGCCACCAGAACTGCATCACCTGGCACCCACCTATTTCTCTACCCTGTCACCCACCACACTCCCAAACTCCGCCACTTCCACCAGCGCACTCCAGCCATACATGACCCCTTGCCATTCCTCTTGCCTCGGAGCCTTCCACGCCTCCTGCTCCCTCTGCTTTGAACATTGTTTTTCTCTTCTCACCTAGAAAGAGCCTATTTTATCAGATGAAACTAAATTTCTCAAAAAGGTAAATAAATACTTACTATGAGAAACAAGTTGCTTTAAATAAACTTGAGGTGATTGTCCTTCTCTATAGTTTTCTATAGGAAAGATCAAACCCCTGTTTCTCTTCACGTTGATTAGTGGTTCTATTGCAAGCAAAAGAGTTAAATCCTTTTCTGCTTTCTTTGAGTCTGGATCATCCTGCCTCTTAGAGAAGTATATTAGCAGAAGTTAATTAGCAATTCAATGTGATTTTAACAAAACAAAAGCAAATGAATGGTTTTGCATATATTACCTGGAGAAAAGAAATAAGCAGCCCAGCCAAAGATTCGAATAAGCTCCATTCTTCATAAGTAAAAGCTAATTTTATAAATTTCACAACAGCATCCAAAGAAATAACATTTTTGCTTTCTATCATGAGTTCCATAAGACATGTTTTTGGAAAATCAAACATTCCATTTGCACCAATATTCGACACTAGAGAAGAAAAGAAAGAGGTTTGAATATCATCCATGCAAAGAAATGTTTACTACTAAATATTAGCTATCAGACACTGCCAAGCACCAGGGAAACGATGGAAATGAAATGGACACAATCCCTGCCTTCACTGAGCTGAAACTCTAGTGGGGCAAAAAAGGAATCTAAGTGGGCAAACGCAGGGTGCTGTGGGGACAAACAGGAAGAGCATCCAGCACAGGTTTGGGGGAGAAGGCAGCCAGGGAAGGCTACCCAGAATATGGAGCATGGAATCTCAAACACAGAGAATTCGCTTAGTTAACTGGTGAACTAGGGAGATGTGTAGTCTGGAAGCTCAAGAAAGAGATCTGTAATTGGCATATAGCTTATAGAGTCATCATTATATATCCATAGTAAATGGTAGGATCAGTCATGGACACTGTATAGCTGCCTAAGATAGAACAGTAAGAAACATCAATATATAAGAAGGCAGAGGGAGCAGAGGCTACAAAGCAGAGTTGTTATCAAAAAAGTAGTCAACTACTGTAACAAATACTACCGAGAGCAAAGGAAGGAAAGACTTGAAAAGTGACCCTTGAATAAGCAATAAGGAGGGTGTCCAGGGCAATCTCAGTAGAGCATTAAGACAGAAGACTTCCTGATAGATAAGTAGGAAGGAAAGAATTTGGAACAGTGAAAATAGGCAATTCCTTCAATAAATCTGACTGCACTAAGCAGACATAGGGAGGAAGCTGAAAGAAGACATGAGATAAAGGATTGCTGGGAGGGATTCAGCTTGAAGACAGGAGGAGGTGGAGGAGGAATATCACTTCCATTTTAGTGAGAGACGGCAGAAAGAAAGGATGTAGATGAAGGTAAGTTTCAGGGTTTGAGTGAAGGAAGTGCAAGAAATTCTTACCTAAGAACTTCTATTTTTCTTGTGAAGAGATGAGAACAAATGTGGCACCAGAGGGTCCCCACTTTCAGGTGTATGTGTGCATGCATGTGAACACATACACACACGTGTACACCCCATACCACACATTCACACACCACACACACACACACACACACACACACACACACACACACCACATTAAACTCACCTAAAAGTACACAAGCTGAGGTCTCGCTTTTCACCTTTCCTCCTATGTGGACATTTTAGCCAAACCAGTGGATAGTTGCAAGGCAACAGAAGGTAAGTTCATGAGGAGAGAAAACTCAATGTACAAGCATCTTCAAAGTGAAACCACGAATTAAGCATCCTTGACCACAGGAAGCAGAAAAATGGGACAGATTGAATAAGAACTTTAGCACCACAAGTGTTCTCTCAGAGAAAGGAGGCTGTTAGAAACAAGATTAAGCAAGATTACGCAGCTGTGAACAAGAACCAAGTGGAGACCAGGTGTAAAGTATATCATTGTTGAAAGAGTTCAATAGGTGGACAGAATAATAGAACAGAAAGAATCAAAGAACAAATCAGTGAGCTGGAAAATTGGATTGTGGAAGCTTTGCAGAAACACTAGAAAGGAATAAAGGGATGAAAATTAAAAAAATAAATAAGATATGGAGGGTGAATGTGGAAGTGTTAATATTTGTCAAATAAGAGGCTTGAAGGACTAAAAAAAAAGTAAACATAGGGAAGAAATAAAGAAGTAACATGAAAAATTAAAGAATGATATAAGAGCTCAAAGTATCTCCTGGATTACTAAATCCACCTCTAAACCCAGTATAATGAAATGTAAGAATGCCATAGAAAAGAAAAAATTATAAGAGCTAAATATGTAAATAAGATCTAAAGTGACATTAGACTTATCAACAGAAACACTATATACAAGACTGTGGAGAAATATTGAAATTTTAAAAGAAACAAACTTATAAGTAAAATATCATACCCAGCTAAATTATTTCAAAGATTTAAGTGTTTGTGTCTGAGCAAAAAGATATGAATTTAGTAAGAAGCAATGAAAAAAATGGGAATAATAAGGAAATTTTTTAATAAACCTTAATTGCATATATTAAATAATAAATCCTGAAAATCAATGATCTAAGCTTCCAAGTGAATAAGGTTTTAAAAATCATCAGAACAAACTCAACAAAGTAGAATGAAGGAAATAACCAAGAATGGAAATTAATAATATGGAACACAGATATGCATAGGAAGGATCAAGAGCTAAATACTGTTTCTTTGAAAAGACTAATGAAATTGGTGGACCCCGGGTAAAATTGGTGAAATAAGAAAGAAAGCAAAGCCGGGCATGGTGGCGCATGCTTGTAATCCCAGTACATGGGAGTCTGAGACAGGAGGATCGAGAGTTCTCAGCCAGCCTCAGTTACTTAGTGAGGCCCTCCCGCAACTTAATGAGACCCTGGTTCCAAATAAAGAATGAAAAATAGGGCTGGAGGTGTAGCTCAGAGGTAGAATGCCCATGGGTTCAATCCCCAGTACTGCAAAAAAATAAGAAAGAAAGAAAGCAAACTGACCAATGTCAGGAATGAGAAAGAAGATATCACTATAGATCTAAAGAAATAAAGGAGATCATAATGAAATGCTATAACTATTTGATGAAAAAAAAAATTTTTTTTTTTGCGGTACCAGGGATTGAACCCAGAGGCGTTCTACCTCCGCGCTACACCCCCGATCCTATTTTCTATACTTTATTTTGAAACCGGGTCTCACGAAGTTGCGGAGGGCCTCACTAAGGAGAGAGAGAGAGAGCTGAGGCTGGCCGCGAACCCGGATCCTCCGGTCTCCGCCTCCCAAAGTACTGGGATTACAAGCGTGCGCCACCATGCCTGGCTTGAAATTTTTAAAATATTGGGTAAAATGGAAAATTTCCAAGGAAAATACCACATACAAACTGATAGATGATTTAGAAAAAGAATGAAAAGGAAACCTAAATAACTTTATAAAAGCAGTTGAATCCACAGTTTAAAAACCTTTTCACAAAGCCAAGCGTGGTGGCGCACGCTTGTAATCCCAGTACTTGGGAAGCTGAGACAGGAGGATCGCAGGTTCACAGCCAACCTCAGCTACTTAGTGAGGCCCTCCGCAACTTAGTGAGACCCTGTTTCAAAATAAAGAATAAAAAATAGGGCTGGGGGTGTATCCCGGAGGTAAAATGCCCCTGGGTTCAATCCAGTTCCGCAAAAAAAAAAAAAAAAATTCCAGGTCCAAATGGCTTCCACAAAAAATTCCAGGTCCAGATGGCTTCCCCAGTAAATTCAACCAGATATTTGAAAAGTAACACCAAGCCGGGCGAGGTGGTGCACGCTTGTAATCCCAGTACTTTGGGAGGCGGAGACCAGAGGATCCGGGTTCGCGGCCAGCCTCAGCTCTCTCTCTCTCTCTCTCTCTCTCTCTCTCTCTCTGTCTCTCTCTCTCTACTTAGTGAGGCCCTCCGCAACTTCGTGAAACCTGGTTTCAAAATAAAGTATAAAAAATAGGGCCGGGGGTGTAGCGCGGAGGTAGAATGCCCCTGGGTTCAATCCCCAGTACCGCAAAAAAAAAAGTAACACCAATATAAACATAAACTCATAATATAATTCTCAACTCATTTTATGAGATCAACATGATCTTGAGAGCAAAAAGACATTACAAGAAAGGAAAACCTAATGAACAA
Source organism: Glis glis (assembly GCA_004027185.1). NCBI lineage: Eukaryota > Metazoa > Chordata > Mammalia > Rodentia > Gliridae > Glis > Glis glis. The sequence goes on along the minus strand of PVJS01032398.1, from coordinate 9,723 downwards.
AGAAGCAGAAATATTAAACATTAGCAAACAAATCAAGCAATATATAGAAAGTCTAATCCTCACCTCTGAATTAGAACAGAGGATAGAATAGCTAAAAATTAGACAAGTGATCAATGTAATTCACCACATTAATAGATATAAAAGAGAAAGTCATTTGATCAACCCACTAAATTTCAATAAACCCAGAAAAGACTTTTGATAAAACTAAACAATTATTCAGGATTAAAAACAAGCAAAGAAAAGACACTTCGCAAACTAAGAATAAAAGAAACTTCTTTGGTCTGAAGAAGAATATCTGTAAAAATCCTTCAGCAAATACCTTTCTTTCCCCCAGTTCTCAGGATCAAACCCAGGGCCTCATGTATGCTAGGCAAGTACTCTACCACTGTACTATACCCCCAGACCCAAGCAACTTTCATAAATAATAGTAAATGTTGAAAGTTTTCTACCTAACATAAAAAATGAGATAAGGATATCTGCTATCACCACATCCTTCCCATGGATCCTAGCCAGTGCACTTAAGTCAAGAAATGAAAGAAATAAGAAATTAAAAGATTAATAAAGAATGGGAAAGAATGACATAATTGTCATTATTCATAGATCAGTGTACACACACAAAAAAGCTACTAGGAGATTATATGAATTATCAATTGATATTAGCAAGGTTGCTGATTTCAAGCTCAATATAAAAATTGGATATCAGTTTCTTATGTGGACTACCATGCAAAAATGTTTGTTATTCATGTCTACCATAACATATTAACATCTTATTTACTTATTATAAGTTCTTTTCCTGCTATAAACAGTTCTGAGATAACATCACGAAGCTCCACTTCGTCGGTAACAAGAGGTCCAGTCTGCAGTGTTCGCCTGTTTGAATCAGAAAGAGCTTCCAAAACCGCCAGAAACCGGGATGCAGTGCTATCAAACATCTCATCCAACAGCCGTTCTGTGACCGTGCGTGGCCATGGCAACTGGAATAAAAAATGCACTCCATTTTTAAAGGATATTACCAGGCAGAGAAAAGTAAAGTATGCTTAACTGGTGCTAAAAGAGAGTGGCTGGTGCAACAACGAGATGTCTGCTTTCAGGGTTTTCATTATTGAGATGTCCCTCCAGACTCCATTTATGTCGTGCCACAATTACACTAAAGACTTTGCTATTGCTGTGTTTGTTTCCACAGCAGTATTGAAAGGCTGTTTATTATGGTCTTTTTATTAAGCCAACATCGTCTCCATATGCTTTGTGGTACCTTACTTACAGCCTTCAGGGACTGATACCAAAAATTTGTTTACCTAATAATCACTCAGGAGGGCCTTTTAGATTCAAGAACAAATCTCCAGAGATTCCCTGGGTCTGGGTAGGGTATTGTAAATAGGCACTGCAGGAAATTCTAACACATAATATCTTCAAACTCAGATGAGGAACACTATCTTATAGTATAAACAACCAGCTTGTGGAGTTAACGCTAAGGAAGAGTTCATCAGCTGTGTACCGATAAGCCAGTGACTACTCAGGCTCTGTTTTGCAGGCCTGGAGTGACTACACCTCCTGCAGGCGGCTCACCTCCACACTTGATTTTATCTGACACATGGCCTGTTCTCTGCATTTAGATTGCCAGCAAAACCAGTAGTTCTAGTTGGCATTTCTAGAATCCATATCCAGCTAAATGATACCAACCCTATTTCCCATGCTTTCCCACTACCCCTCTTGGGGAGAAGTCAGAAAAATAGAAAAACAAAGCAAAGATTAAAGCTGCTTTGGACTATTTTTCCCCAAACACCAGCTTCCCTACTCATTAGCTCATAGTATGCCTTTTCAATGCATAGGCCAACTGATATGCTAAAAATTCAATAAAACTTAAAACTCCATGCATACCCTCTCTTACCTTATAAACAGAGGTAAGGGTGTCTCCTAAGATTTGCATTGTAGGTTAAGACAGGGTTTCAAAAATATATATTTAAACAGCATAATGAACTTTCTAATAATTAGAAGTATTCAACATGAAATGGTACTTTTTCACCAACTGGTGAAAAGAGCAAAATTGTTTACAAAAATATCATTAAAATCTAGCTAAAGGAGGATTCAAATATTTATCAGAGCTGTAGATAAATACTAAGTAAAATATTATAAAATATAAAATACCTATAAAAGGAATCAAAACTAAAGCAATAAAAAACAATGGATTGTCAAGTATGACAAACACAACATTAATGTCTATAAAAATAATGAGTAAGGAGTTCATTCATTATATATGAAAATATATATATAAATGTATATATACACATTTATATACATTTTTATATTATATATAAAAAATTATATAATACATTTTTTTGCAGTACTGAGAATTGAACCCAGGGGCATTCTACCTCTGAGCTACACCCCCCAGCCTATTTTTTATTCTTTATTTTCAAACAGGGTCTCACTAAGTTGCAGAGTACCTCGCTAAGTAGCTGAGGCTGGCGGTGAACCTGCAATCCTCCTGTCTCAGCCTCCCAAGTACTGGGATTACAAGCATACACCACCACTCCCGGCTCAAATATATTTTAAAAATTAAAATCTCTAGCAGATAAATGCTCAAAGACTGAAAGATAATTCACAAAAAAGGAAATATAAAGAGTAAACACAAATATAAAAGAAAGGTAGATCAAAGAATAAAGATGACAAGCAATTTTCGAAAACTGAATTAGCAAAAATTATTTAAACAAATATGCTAACTGAATTATCGAAACTGTTTAAAAATAATATCAAAATAATAATAGCTTGTGATAAATTGGTACGTGCAGGTTACCACCTTGAAAATGGGAGTGGCCATGTTGGAAATCAATTTGGCAATATATGCCAAGAGAAATAAAAGCATCTGTATCCCTTGACTCAGAAATCCTACATTCTTATTTATCTACAGGAAATAAAGGAAAGAAAAAACAGCTTGAAGCCGGGTGTGGTGATGCACGCTTGTAATCCCAGTACTTGGGAAGCTGGGAAGCTGAGACCGGAGGATCTGGGTTCGCAGCCAGCCTCAGCTACTTAGTGAGGCCCTCTGCAATTTAGTGAGACCCTGTTTCAAAATAAAGAATAAAAAAATAGGGCTGGGGGTGTAGCTTGGAGGTAGAATGTCCCTGGGTTCAATCCCCAGTTCAAACCACAAAAAAAAGAAAAAGAAAAAACAGTTTGAAGATGTGGGTTACATCAATATTTACAACAGCAAAAAAAAAATAGAAATAACTAAAATGGTAGCAATGAAAATATTAGACAAATTATAGTACATATACTGCATAGGATATATTATACAAACTTTTAAAATGTCAGGATGGATGAGAACCTAAATGACATAGCCATAAATGACATAGCCACATAGTCTTTTCCACCTCTAAATGCTGTAGTTTCCATGAATCTACTCCAGAATATGTACTGTGTTAATTCTCCAACACAATAACATCTACCCCAGTCAAGCTCCATTTCTCATTGTCCCCAACAAACTTTGCGTACTTTGGCTTCCAAACTCTGGTCCTTCACTTAAAAGGTATTTCCCTCTTCTCCCTGTCTAGTCAAATCCTGCCCATTATTCCAAGACTATTCTAAAAGCCAGGACTAATAACTAGTGACTTTGTTTTTTTCAATATTCCATTATACTTGAAAATATACTTAGTTATTGAATACATGATGGTTGAATGAATGAATGAATGAATGAAAATAACAATAGCTAATATTTACTGAAGACTTACTCTGTACAGGAACTTCTTAAGGGCTTTATGTATAACACATTTAATCCCTACCACCATTATTTCTTTCTTAAAACTTCTCACAAGATATATTGTTTATTTATTTATTATGCAGTTGCTCCACTAAAATGTATTCTTCACCTATCTTGTTCACATAGAAGATACTTTAAAAATATTGATTGAACAGATCACTAAATGGTTGATCATTAGGAGTCTGAGTTAGTAGTCCTTTAAAAAAATCTTTTGAAAGTTAAAATAATTTACTATGAGTTAAAAACTGACTTACAAATACAGAAGTGTTCTCGAAAATAGACTTAATGCATATTGAAACTACTTCATTTTATGGAAACATAATAAAATTATTTCATACATATAGAGTAGGACATTCTGCAAAATATGTCAAAATAATATGACATTATAAAAAGGACATGTTGTCTAATTTCTGTAAAAAAAACTCCCTGCTAAACAAGTATAATTTTTTCTGAAAAAATAGCACCGGAACTTTTCATACACCAATTATCTTGAAGGAAACCAGAAATAAATGAGTCCTTAATATAACTGTATCTGGAATTTTAAACATTTTTCTTTGAAAGTATATTTAACTTTGCTACCAGGGTAACTATAAGTCTAAATAATATGCTAAGTCATGACAACCTTGTAGCTTTGGATATTTCAATTTGGTGTACACAGAGAAAAAAAAATGCTTATGAGAAAAAAAAAGTGCCCCCTGCCCTCTTACAAAGACAACAGCATTACTAAACAATACCAGATGCATGTGGGTTAGTAGCTCATCCAAGACATAGCCTATGATTTGCCAAGCCGCCACCACCACCAATTACATACCATTGATCAGTATGGGACATGATTTAAAAGGGATATATAAGGGGGAGTGGGATGGGAAGGAAATACATCTATGATGTGTGCATGTATGTGATGTATGTAAGTGATGTAAGTTTGTATCACTTTGAACCTCACTATGATGTATAATTACAATGCACCAATAAAAATATAAAAAGAAGGATATATAATATTATAATATGTACTTCTGGGCTGAGTAATCAATATAGTCATACTAAGTAGCAATGGACCAGTGCCATGTCCAGATATTTATACTGAAATATCATGCCCTGTTTATTTTGTGTGTGTGTGTGTGTGTGTGTGTGTGGTACTGGGGATTGAACCCAAAGACATTCTACCTTCGAGCTACACCCCCAGCCCGATTTTATTTCTTATTTGGAAATTGTTTTGCTAGGTTGATGAGAGTCTCACTACTTGCTGGGGCTGTCCTTGAACCTGCGATTCTCCTGTCTCAGCCTCCCAAGTACAGGGATTACAGGCGTGTGTCACCACGCTTGGCTCATGCTTTGTTTAAAAGAAGAGAAAGAATTATTCCCCAGTGTCATAAAAAGAACAGAGAGATCGAGCATACACGCGCACAAGCAAGCATGAAAAGCCCTGGACTCAGGTGCAGGTTCTGGTTCCGGTTCTGCCAGCAGTTGGCAGCTAGTAGCTGGCTTGTGACCTTGAGCCTGTAACTTTAAAACTCCATGCTTTATTTAAAAAAAAAAAAAAGCCTTCAAGCTTCATTTCTATCATCTGTAATAGAAAAGGACTGAAACAGATGATTTCCAAAATCCCTCCCGGAATCTGAGATTCTGCAGCCCTTCTGTCAGAAACGGCTCATCATCTTCCCCGGGCTTTCATTCTCAGGCCCTACATACACGCTCACAGAAGACAGTTGGTGGCCTTCTAGGGCAGCCAGGGACAGCTTCAAAAGATACACAACGAAAAAAAAAAAAAAGAAAAAGAAACAGAGATACACAACTGGGCCTTGAGGGACACGGAGCTGGGAAAGGCAGAGGGGAGGAGTGGGAGAAGAAAGAAGACAGGAGGGAGAAGGGGGAAGGACCCCACAAGACAGAATTGCCTCACTCCCTCCCCCAGGAGATGCCCAGTGCTGTCTGCCAACATGCTTGTGGCCGGGAGAAGCTGAGTGACTAGCTGTGACATGTTAGAAGAAGAGATTCACATCACTTCCATGCTGAGCACCCTGGCCTGTGTGAGACCTTCCAGCGCTCCCTCAGATCCCTTCCCGAAGAAAGACTAGCAGTTTTCTAAATGAGAGGTGCTCCCCAGCCTGGCCCTGAGTAGCTGTCTTAAGCACAGCCCCTGATAACTACCATCCAGTTCTAGTGGGAAATAAACCATTTTAGCCACCAGAGGGTGGAGGTTGTTGGTTGCTACGATACGACCCAGTTCCCGAACACTCCCAAAGGTAAACCTGAAGCTGATGAGCACAGGTGCCTCCACCTTCTCTCCGTCCTCAAAGCCCACTAAGCTAACACGAAGCCTCAAGGCAAGGGCCTGTGCAGACCTACTCAGAGGCCTTTCATTGGCAAGAGCCTGTTTATTCAGACCTTTCCCAGGCTCCTCCTCAGCCTCTCGTCCCTTAAAGTTGCAAAACTGAGATTGTACGAAGGCACAAAAAGCTTTCAGAAAGGGCGAAAGTGCAGCCAGATTGGAAGTGGGAAAACTTTCTGCTCTCTGTTTGCCCAACGGTGCAGAAATTCAAGGACAGGATTTAATCATGAATGACTAGGTTTAAGAGATATAAAGGAATAACACAAATACACTGCAAAAAGAGTCTTCAATAGGGAAGACTTTTTGTTTTATTGGTGCATTGTAAGCATACATCATAATGAAGTTCAGGATGATAAAGACATACATGCACATAGTACTTGGTGAACCTCCTTCACCCTCCCAGTGCACAACACTGAGATTAGCATTGATAAATTTGTGTATGTACATCATCATGTCCATTGAAGTGTCTCCTTCATCGAGTCTCCCTCCTGCCACCCGCCTCCTTCCCCTAGGCCCCCTCCATCACTCCACTGGGGTTTCTCCTCCTTTGTCTAGAGTCCCTACTGTATCCCAATTTCTCCCTAGCTTCCACATCCGAGGGAAAACATCTGACCTTTCATTTTTGTGACTAATTTCACTTAGCATGATATAGAGCAGACTTTCCGGACTTACAGTCTGTGCTTCTTTGAGGTTAACTCTTATCTTTGGTCTAAAGACAGCTTTGCTTTTTCTTCTAGATTCAAACACTCCTCTTTTGAAGATCATCACCGCCATCTGCCTCGGAAAGAAAAGTTGTATCTGAAGTAATAATGAAACGCACTTCTCGACTACTAATATTAAGTACCTAATCAACTGTGGAGTGCAGTAAATATCTTTTAGCTCATAAAATGTTTCTACCTTTATCGTGGCCTCTCTATAATATCTTCTGGTTTCTTCATGTGATTGTGAGGAACTCATTAATTCCAGCTGCCTTAACTCATCAATTTTAGCTAAAGCACGCCGAGCAAATGCCTGTGGGCAATTAAAATAAATTTAATTCATAATAAGATAGAATGTCATGATTAAAAATGCATAAAGACAATATGTTTTGCTGTTCTAGACATTTGATTTAATCTGTGAATTAAACTACAGGCTGTTACTGATTCCTTGTAACATAGTAGCTATCCAGTCTATCATTTCCTAGAAACACCACTAAACTCTACAGATCTAAAGTTCATAAGCTGCCACCCATGATAACTTTATGAATTATGAAACTCAAAAAAGTAAGGAAAGCCAAATGTGAGCTAAACAGAAGAAAGGAGAGAGTAACAAGATAAAGAAGTAAACAGACAAAGCAAAAAACACTAACCCTCAAAAAACAAAACAAAGCTAAATAACAAAAGGATATTAAAAGAAAAATGATGACAAAGCAGAAAAGAAACGAATCTGTACACACACACACATACACACACACACACACACACACACACACACACACACCAATCAGCAAATACAACAAGAACCAAAAAATCTTAATGAAAAACAAAATAACTATTTTGGCTACGGCCACTGAACTGTGGACAAAGATGGGTATTCACTGCTTATGCCAAACTATCCTTTCCACTTTCTTCTTGGGCTATGCCCTTCTTAAGAGAGAGCAAGGGCTGCAAGTTATTAACCCCTTCCTCCTTTTGTGTTGCTTGCCAAGCTGCCAGCTGCAGTGGCGTGGAACCAGAACTGGTTGAAATGGCTCTCAGCTTCCCTGCTCACCAGGACCAGGTAGGATGGAATGGGAGGTGCTGTCTACTGGAGTTTTGTCAAGACAGACTATATGGATGCACTCCCAGGGTGGGGCTGATGGGTTCTAAATGGGAAGTTCTGACAGCTGAGGTCTAGCTCTGATCAGAATTTTGGAACTTTGTAGGGTGGTATCTACCTATAAAAAGCGCTCATCCCCTTTTTAATGTACACAGAGATACTGTACAAGCCAATAGAAGCCCCTGCCAAGTTGTGTTTCAAGTAGTTTGTCTAACGATGTATAGGGAGAAAAAAGAAAAACAAGAAACAAAATATAATAAATGGTGTCTGGAAGTAGAGAAAAAGCAAGATGAATTTATAATAGAATTTATATTCCAATGGTATGGAATATAAAACTAAACAGGGAAGGGCTTACATGTGAGAACAAAATGAGGAAAGATACCAGAAATGGCATTCAGGAGAGAAGCAAAGGAGGTGGAAGTCAATGGAGAATAAAGGATAGAACAGAAAGTCGAGCAAGAAGTCAGCAGAACAGAAAAGCCAAGCAAATTCCTTAAATAAAGCCTGGAACTTTTCTCTTTACTTTATTTCAATTATTTGATTGTTTTCATTTTGTTTTGTTTTTTCCCTTGAGGACATCTAAAAAAGAAAATGATGAATAAGCTGTATTTCAAATGCTGGAACGATCAGAATGAAAAAGTCGTGTACCTCTCCATGAATGGCCCTCTGGCAGTCATAGCAGCACTGGCAGACGGCAGTGTAAAGAGTAGCTCTCCACGTCAAGTACCTGATGGACAGGAGCGGGACGGAGGACTCCATACACACGCTGGCCCACAGCAGGTATTCTAAGGCCTGAGAAGCAAAGGGCACAGCAGATTTTATTCTTATCTTAAGATAAGAATGATTTTACTCAATATCATCAAATTCTAAGTTATAAGCTCAAGCTGCTGACTTCTTAAACCAAAAATACCATAAACGATGAGTCCAGAGAAAACAAGCACTGTGAAAGTAAAACAATAAATAATTCAGAGAACACCTGTAATCCCAGTACTTGGGAGGCTGAAACAGGAGGACTGCAGGTTCAAGGCCAGCCTGGGCAACTTAGGGAGACCCTGTTTCAAAATAAAAAATAAAAAGTGCTGGAGTATAGCTTAAAGGTAGAATGCCCCTGGGTTCAATCCCCAGTAACCCCCTCCCTTGAAAAAAGAAAAAAATAGAAAAGAAAAAGTATCATTGCCTCGTTTCCATCTTACTGTAATTGTGTTATGTGTGTATATATATTATCCACATATGTTTTTTATACACATACATGCAGGTTGTGTACCCCTTATCCAAAATGCTTAGGACCAGAATTTTTTTGGCTTTTGGAGTTTTTCTGATTCTGGAATATTTGCATTATAATAATGAGATATCTCAGGGATGAGACCCAAGTCTAATCATGAAATTCATTTATATTTCACATCCACCTTATACACACAGCCTAAAGGTAATTTCATGCGGCATTTTAGTGCACCTGTATTTTTACTTTGATCTGTCACATGAGGTCAGATGTGGAATTTTCCACTTGTAACATCGTATTGGTTCTCAAAAAGTTTCAGAATGTGAAGCATTTTCGAATCTGGAGTTTCAGATTAGGAAAGTTCAACCCATATCACAGGTCACACCCAATTGCACTAACATACATGTGTGATCCCAAAACCTTTTTTTTGCGGTACCGGGGATTGAACGCAGGGGCGTTCTACCTCCGCGCTACGCCCCCGGCCCTATTTTTTTATGCTTTATTTTTGAAACCGGGTCTCACGAAGTTGCAGAGGGCCTCACTAGGGAGAGAGAGAGAGAGAGGGACAGGGAGAGAGAGAGAGAGAGAGAGAGAGAGGGAGAGAGAGAGAGAGAGGAGAGA
>PVJS01032397.1:0-22793 GCA_004027185.1 Glis glis | reverse complement strand
TACCGCAAAAAAAAAAAAAAAAAACCTATGCTTCGCTGGGTGTGGTGGCGCACGCTTGTAATCCCAGTACTTGGGAGGCGGAGACCTGAGGATCAGGGTTCGCAGCCAGCCTCAGCTACTTAGTGAGGCCCTCCGCAATTTCGTGAGACCCGGTTTCAAATTAAAGTATAAAAAGTAGGGCTGGGGGTGTAGCTCGGAGGTAAAATGCCCCTGGGTTCAATCCCTGGTAACACACACACACACAAAAAAAAACTATGCTTTATCCTGGCATGTTGACATCAAACCCTGACTGACTTTGTGACATTTTAACTGTCTTCAGCATGTCCATTGGCTCTGTGAGATGAAACTCCCACAAACCACAGCCCAGGGGAGGAGCCCATGCATGACCTGCTACCAAAGGGCTGATTTGTACATTATTTCTGATGGGCACAAAATTCTAGGAGGCAAGAGGGGATGAAGAGCTATGTTCACTGTTAGTTGGAAAGATGGCCCTTAAATTTTTTCTAATCTCTTTTTTCTTTAGTCTTTTCTTTGATTTCCTCTTGTCTTTAATCCCATCTGCTCTGATAGAGCTTAAGCCAATTCACTGATGTAGTGTGTGCACATGTGCCAGAATCAATTAGTTTTTGCTCTAGGACACCACCGCCCCACCCCCTTTCTTTCTTGTGGTACTGGGGTTGGAATCCAGGGGCATCTACCTCGAAGCTACACTCCCAGTCTATTTTATTTTTCACTTTGAAGTAGGGTTTCACTAAGCTGCGGAGGGCCTCCCTGAGTTGCTGAGGCTGGTCTCAAACCTGTGATCCTCCTGTTTCAGCTTCCCAAGTACTGGGATTATAGGTGCACGCCACCATGCCCAGCTTGCTTCAGGACCCTTTTAACTTGATGTTCAAGACCCTCCCTCTTCCTGCCCGGTCAACCAGTAATATGGCCACAGTACTTTCAAAACTTCCCTGGACATCAGTGATCCGTGGACTGTGGTATTTGCATAGATGACCTTTGGAGTCATATAATTTTCCCTGCTTGGTCAGGTAAGCATTATCTAGGGGTTTTATACCTTCATGCTCTGGTAAAAGCAAAACCTCTGTAACTGGCAACGTTCTCTCCCGTGATTAAGCACCACTGGAGTAGTAGCACCAGCTACTCTGTTGGGCTGCTATCCCTTTTTTTCAGGACCAAGGAGTGACAAGAGTGACACAAAAGCTCAGGGCTCAAGGACTTGGCAGAGAGAACACAGATCAACGAAGCAGCCAAAATCCATGTACTACAGAGTACCACCTTGCCTGGTCTCCAACGCTGGCTGGACACATTTATTTGTTGGAGGTTCGGAAAAGGCCCACAGCCTTTCCCTTATTTTCCCAGCGGGACAAACCACAAGAGCTACCGACGTCCTCTCCTCCTTGGCAAGTGCCCAATTCGGAGGGGAAGTCGGCGCAGGGTGAAGGGTCAACACAGCCAATCTGTAAATCACCAAAAATGAAAGGCGTGCATTTGTCTCAATCCCAAAAGGTACGGCTGGGAGGGTAAGATGCGGAGGGCACCGAGACAGAGTTCACTGGGGGGCAAAAAAGTCGGCAATGACCGCCGGCGCAACAAGTACCCGAAGCAGGCGAGGGCCGGTCTAGACGCGAGCCGAGGCGGACAGACCGGTCCCTCCGCCGCCAGCGATCCCGGCGGCGCCTCGCAGACCGCACTTTAGTTTCCAGTTTCCCGACAGGTCGCCTCGGGGTCCGGCGCGGAAGCGGCCCGGAGGAGACGGCTCCACGCCGCGGCCCTCGCCCGCCTCCCCGCCGGCGCACACTCCCGTCGCGGCCAGAGCCTCCGGCCCGCCCCCCGCCCCGGCGCTCACCTCGGGCGGGAGCCGGCGGCAGCGCCGGGCGTCGCGGGGCTCAGCGCATCCTGGGGCTCGGCACGCCGGGACGGGGGCCGCGCGGGGCCCGCAGCCAGTTATGTAACCGGCAGGGCCCGCAGCCGGGACGGAGGCGGCGGCCCGCGGCACTTCCGTCTCCCGCACCCGCCGCCCGGAAGCCCATTGGCCACCGGCCTGCGAAACCCCACCCCCTGACGCCGCCGCCGCCATCTTGGTTGCGGGCAAGCCCCGCGTCCCCAGGTAGGCCCCAGCGCGCGCAAAGGAGGACAGAGTGGAGCAGGACGGGGTCCCCCGGCCCTTCGCAGCCGCTGGGGTACAGGAGGGGGCTCGGACGGCTCCCGGCCGCTCGCACTTGGGGTCGGCCGTGCACGAGCCTAGGACGCCCGTGAACCGTGAACGCGAGGACACGGCCGCGGCCCGCAGCAGCAGCGCCTGCGCCGACTGCCAGAGCTGTCACTGTACCATAGGCGAGTGACTGGTGCCCTCAGGTTGCGGGGTTCCAGATCGAAAGGTCTAACTCAAATTCTGCATTGAACAAAAACTTTTTTTTTTTTGCGGTACCAGGAATAAAACCCAGGTGCGTTCTACCTCTGAGCTACACCCCCGGCCCTATTTTTTATCCTTTATTTTGAAACCAGGTCTCACGAAGTTGCGGAGGGACTCACTAAGTAGCTGAGGCTGGCCAAGAACCCGGATCCTCCGGTCTCCGCCTCCCAAGTACTGGGATTACAAGCGTGCGCCACTACGCCCGGCTCATGAACAAAAACTTAAAACAAGAATTTACTCTTTGCTTTCAAATAACGACAAAGAACCATATGCTTAAAGGGTGAAATAATCTGTGTTCAGTCAGAGCTAAAACGACTAATCTTAAAAGGATTGAATTAATATCCAAGAGTAAGTTATCACAGGTCAAAACATTTTTGTTCCCAATACTGTAAGAGCGCTATCTTGGAAATATCAAAACTATATTAACATTTTTTTTTTGTGGTCCTGGGGATTGAACCCAGGGGCATTCTACCTCCCAGTTACACCCCCAGCCCTATTTTTTATACTTTATTTTGAAACAGGGTCTCACTAAGTTGCAGAGGGCCTCACTAAGTAGCTGAGGCTGGCGGCGAACCCAGATCCTCCGGTCTCAGCCTCCCAAGTACTGGGATTACAAGCATGCGCCACCACGCCCGGCTTATATTAACATTTTTACAAGAAAATGTGCCTAAAGATTTTAGAAGTTTTAAAGGCAATTGGCATAAGTACACCAAGAGAAGTATAACAAGGTGATACAAATCAACAAGGAATAGTAAATATATTGTCTATGGTACCCTGTGGAGTGGTTGACAGAACCTACTTATGAAAAGAAAACATAAATATAGATTGTTTTACATAAAAGTTTCTGTAAGGTCTTAAAAAAAGCTGGAAAATCAACTGGCCAAAAATGAAGATCAATATAATATTATTTACAACTATGTAGACTTAACAGGTTTATTTTTATTTATTTTTTACTGGTACCAGGGACTGAACCCAGGGACATTCTACCTCCAAATTACACCCCAGCACTATTTTTTATTCTTTATTTTGAAACAGGGTCTCACTAAGTTGCGGAGGGACTCACTAAGTAGCTGAGGCTGGCCAAGAACCTGTGATACTTCTGTCTTGGCCTCCCAAGTACTGGGATTACAAGTGTGTGCCATCACACCTGGCCGATAGGCTGAAAATTTAACTGCACGCTTTCCAGAATCTAATTTGCAGCGAACAATTGGTTAAGATTCACTGAGTCAGTGTGTGTGAGAGAAACTATCTCCTAGAATCCCATATCTCCTCCTCCTCTTTCTTCCTTTTTAAATACATACCCTGTCATATCTTCTTGTAGTGATAGAATCCCACCCTCTACAACAGGGCAAATCACCATCAAGTTAAGCTTATATTTCTTAGCCTCCCTTACAACAAGGACAGGCTTTGGGCTAGTTTTTGCCAGTGGACAAGAGGCAAAGTGATGTAGGCAACTTAAAAGGACACTGCTAAAAGGTTAACTGGTGAAGCTAGGTGAAGAGTACATAAGAGGTTTGCAATTTTCAAAGTAAAAAGGTGGGGTTAAAAAAAGGAAGTTGCCTACTCTCCACTTCCTCTCTCTCCCCCTTTCCTACCTGCTAGAACATGAATACAGTGGGGAGCCCCTTCAATCATACAAGGAGAAGCTGGGTATGTGGGCACACTCCTGTAATCCCAGTACTTGGGAGGCTGAGACAGGAGGAGGGAAGGTTTGAAGCCAACCTCAGCAATGTAGTGAAGCCTTCTGCAACTTAGTGAAAACCTGTTCTGAAATAAAAATAAGAAATTAGGGCTGGGGTGTAGGTCAGAGGTTGATTGCCCCTGGGCTCAATCCCAAGTACCACAAAAGAAAAAAAAATACAGGAGAGGCAAAACCCTCCTCGGGTCCGTGCTAGCCAGCGTGGGTTGTGGTCCAGCATCAGTGTCACCTGGGAGCTTGATAAAAAACGCAGAACCCAGCCGGGCGTGGTGGCGCACGCTTGTAATCCCAGTACTTTGGGAGGCGGAGACCGGAGGATCCGGGTTCGCAGCCAGCCTCAGCTCTCTCTCTCTCTCTCTCTCTCTCTCTCCCTGTCTCTCTCTCTCTCTCTCTCTCTCTACTTAGTGAGGCCCTCCGCAACTTCATGAGACCCGGTTTCAAAATAAAGTATAAAAAATAGGGCCGGGGGCATAGCGCGGAGGTAGAACACCCCTGCGTTCAATCCCTGGTACTGCAAAAAAACAAAACAAAACAAAAAACGCAGAACCTCAGCCAGGCATGGTGGCACACGCCTGTGATCCCAGTACTTGGGAGGCTGAGACAGGAGGATCACAGGTTGGAGACCAGTCTTGGAAACTTAGTGATACCCTGTTTCAAACTGGGGGTGTAGCTCAGAGGTAGAATGTGCTTGGGTTCAATCCCCAGTGCCCCCCTCCCAAATGCGGAACCTCAGGTCTCACCCAGAATTTGTATTTGACTCTGGATTGGCACTCAACAGGATCCCCTGGTGAATGGCAAGCACATTAAGGTTGGAGAAGCATCACTCCTTGGGTGACGGCCAAGTAAAGACATTCTGTTGTTTCCAGGGTTCTATGTACAGCACTATAAAATGAACTGGCAATCTGAAAAGGGCATATGTATCCATTCGAAGTTTAAAAACACTCTTTTTAAACACAAATGAGAAAAATGATTACTATTTTCCCAGGGCTTCCTATGTGCAGGCTCTGTGTTAAGCATTTTACACAAGATCTTTCTCAGGACAAATTAGACGCCATGTGTTATAACAGAGATATTCAAGGTAGTTGTCCCTTAAGAAAACATCCCACCCTCTCCCACATTGGCCGTGGCCTTGGCCTCATCTCCCATTCCAAAGTGGTCTCTTATTGATATAATCAATTAAGGTCATCCCTTTCTCCCTTGGCTTGGTGATTAGTTCACATGACCCTGGCCTAAACATGATGGGGCGGGGCATCTCCGGTCCAAGGGACAGTTTCAGGAATGATCTAATTAGCAGAGAGTGCAGTACTGATTAGTCCCTCAAGTCTCTACCCTCCTAGTTTCATACTCTTTGCTGTGTTACAAGATATTTCGTCCACTTAATCCAACAGGCTTACTAGCTTTGTAATGACCATCTTCTCCTTCAGTTAATCTACTGAACTGAAAGTTTTGCTATAACTGAATCTCCTCCAGTTGTGGAACTTGGGCAAATCTGCCATGTCTCGCCTCCAGAAATTCTGTTTACCAGGAGCATCCTATTCTGAGAGTTCTATTTCTTCTCCCTCTGGCTCCAACTTGTATTATCAAGAATACCACTATTAGCTGGGCATGGTTGCGCATGCCTGTAATCCCAATACTTGGGAAGCTAAAATAGGCGGCTTGTAGGTTCAAATCCAGCCTCAGCAACTTAGTGAGGCTGTCAGCAACTTACTGAGACCCTGTTTCAAAATAAAAAATAAAACAGGGCTGGGGATGTAGTTCAGAGGTAGAATGCTCCTGAATTCAATTCCCAGCATCCCCCCCCCGCAAAAAAAAAAAAAGAATACTACTGTTTTTCTCTTGCTGAATCATAGTACCTTTCACCTTCTGGCCTTGGGTCAAGCAGAGCAATACCTAAAGTTACCACCAATAGTGGAGAGCCACGGTCTCCCACAGTCTGGCCACATACCAAGCTGCCAAGCAGGGCCCTTAAAGAGAAGCCCTCAATTCCTATGTCCTTAGCTAGCTGCACAGCTCTCTCACCTTGGAGACACGGATGAAATCAGGCTCCTCTGGCCCAGGAGAGCAGCAGGCTACCATCTACATGGACAGGCTCTGCCATTTCTCTCCAAAGGCCCAAGATGATCCAGGCCAAGATCGCTCCAGAAACGAAGGCATTTTAATGTTCACCCAGGCCTCTTCCTCGTGGTCCCCAGGCTCTTATCTGGCTTGTACAGGAACAAAGTCCAGTACTGCTGTCCTACTCCAATCCCGGGGGATCCCAAAGCCTATCCCTGCTATTTGGGAAAAGTGATCAGTAGATCACAAAGAGGTGGGGAGGGAGGACAGGGATTGGTGGTTAGGCTCCTCCACCAGTCCCCAGACACTCAGGTCATGAGCACTGTCGCAACTCACAACCTTGTACACATCCTGCTCGTGTTTTTTTTTTTTTTTTTTGGTACTGGAGATTGAACCCAGAGGCATTCTACCTCCAAGATACACCCCCAGCCCGATTTTATTTATTTGGAAACAGTCTCACTAAGTTGCTGAGAACCTTGCTAAGTAGCTGAAGCTGGCTTTGAACTTGCGATCCCAAAGCCTATCCCTGCTATTTGGGAAAAGTGATCAGTAGATGACAAAGAGGTGGGGAGGGAGGACAGGGATTGGTGGTTAGGTTCCACCAGTCCCCAGACACTCAGGTCATGAGGTTGGCTGTGAACCTGCAATCCTCCTGTCTCAGTCTCCCAAGTACTAGGATTACAAGTGTGTGCCCACCACGTCCAGCTATAGCTTACTGGAGTTGAGATTTGGAAGAGAATTTTCTTCCTTCCTTCTTTCCTTCCTCCCTCCCTCCCTCCTTCCTTTCTTTCTTTTTGGTACTGAGGATTGAACCCAGGGACATTCTACCTCCGAGCTACACCCCCAGCCTGAGTTTTTTTTTTTTTTTGTGGTACTGGGGATTGAACCCAGGGGCACTCTAGCTCCGAGCTACACCCCCAGCCCTATTTTTTATTCTTTATTTTGAAACAGGGTCTCACTGAGTTGCAGAGGCCTCACTAAGTAGCTGAGGCTGGCCGCGAATGGATCCTCCGGTCTCCACCTCCCAAGTACTGGGATTACAAGTGTGCACCACCACGCCTGGCACCCAGCCTGAGTTTTAAAAATTTTTTATTTTGAAACAGGATCTTCCTAGGTTGATGAGAGTCTCACTAGATTGATGAAAGTCTCACTAGTTGCCGAGGCTGTCCTTGAATGGGTGATCCTCCTGTCTCAGTCTCCCAAGTATTGGGATTAAAGGAGTGCGCCACCACACCTGGCCTGCATGCTTTTTGATATAGATGCTGCACAACATGCTGGGACTACATTCCAATTTTAGTTAACCACATTTTAACTCTGGAAACAAATACTAGATTACCTGCCAGAAAAATTTTTATGAGGTAGAGCCTTTCTGTAAGCCGCAGGGCGAGGCTATCACTTTGTCCTGGGCATCCCATCTCTCTAAGTCCCAGGCCAGTAAGCCTCAATTAAATCCCTGATCTTAGAAGTCTCAATATGATGGGCCCTTTGTGGGAAAATGTTCCTAAGCATGAAATACTCGAATCTACTACTCAACAGTTTCTTTTCTGTCCTCATTGAGTCTAAACTGCATTCTCTGTTGATCTTGTGACCTTCCAGGTGTCTCTGGTTCAAGTTTCTATTTTAGGAGAATTGATCAGTACTAACAGATCCAGAATCCTTTACCAGAAGCATCTCTGGCCTCAGTGACTGAAAAACAATTCAGCTGTAGTTGACACAGAGCAAAGCTAATTTCTGGTAATGGCATTAACATCTTGGAGGTACATTTTAGAGCACAGGGCTTTTTTTTTTTCTTTTTGGTGGTACTGAGGATTGAACCCAGTGGCGTTCTACCTCTGAGATACACCTCTAGTCTCCACCCATTTCTTTCTTTATTTGTTTTGGAAACAGAGTTTTGCTAGGTTTCTGAGAGTCTTGCTAAATTGTGAGGCAGATTTCAAACCTGTGATGCTCCTGTCTTAGCCTCCCAAGTACTGGGATGACAGGAATGCACTACCATGCCTGCCAGGGCCTCTTTCTGGTGAAGACATTCCTATTCAGCTAGAGGTGACAGCTAGAGGTGATCCTATCTTTGGAATCGTGAGAGCCTTTTGTTTTTGGTGAAAGTAAAGCTTGCAGGCATGGGTTGCAGCCATCATTCCTTTGATAAGTGACTAGGGACCAGAGAACACCAGCTTTCTAACTGCTCAATTGGGTGTTATGGACAACTGTGAGGACAGCCTCTGGCTGAAGTTGGGAGAAAGCTAATCTTCCTTATCTAGACCCCTTCGGTGCACCATGAGAACTCCCTGTGCCAATTTCTTTTCTTTTCTTTTTTTTTTTTTGCGGTACCAGGGATTGAACGCAGGGGCGTTCTACCTCCGCGTTACGCCCCCGGCCTTATTTTTTTATACTTTATTTTGAAACCGGGTCTCATGAAGTTGCGGAGGGCCTCACTAAGTAGAGAGAGAGAGAGAGAGAGAGCGAGACAGAGAGAGAGAGAGAGAGCAAGAGAGCTGAGGCTGGCCGCGAACCCGGATCCTCTGGTCTCCGCCTCCCAAAGTACTGGGATTACAAGCGTGCGCCACCACGCCCGGCATCCCTGTGCCAATTTCTGATCAGCAGTAACAGCTCATTAAGATGTACTATAGGAGCCAGGCACAGTGGCACGTGCCTATAATCTCAGTACTTGGGAAGCTGACACAGGAGGATAGCAAGTTCAAAACCAGCCTGAACAACTTAGTGACACCCTGTAGTGAGTACTGGGAATTGAACACTATGGCATTCTACCACTGAGCTATATCCCCAGCGCTTCTTTTTTTTTATACTTTTTTTAAATTTTTGTAACCGGGTCTCACAAAGTTGCGGAGGGCCTCACTAAGGAGAGAGAGAGACAGACAGACAGACAGACAGGGAGAGAGCTGAGGCTGGCCGGGAACCCAGATCCTCCGGTCTCCGCCTCCCAAAGTACTGGGATTACAAGCGTGCGCCACCACTCCCCAGCGCTTCTTACTTTTCGTTTTGAGACAGGGTCTCTCTATGTTGCCCAGCCTGGCCTTGAACTTGTGATCTTCCTGCCTCAGCCTCTCCAGTTGTTGGGATTAAAGGTGTGCACCACCACGCCTGACTGAGATATACCTATTTTTAAGTTACAAACCCTAAAAAGCAGTACCGCCTTGGAATGTAAAACACACCAAATCTAGTGAGCAATTCATTCTGGAAATTATGTTGAAATTCACCAAGGAAAATATACATACTTTAAACAGTGGTCATTTCTGGGTGATAGGAATATGATACTTTTATAATCTTTTTGCTTATCTATATTTTCTAACTAAAATATACTTATATTGCTTTAATAGTAATAAAACTTATTTTCAATTTAAAAAACACATAATCTTCAAAGAGAAAAAAACATGCTTGGCTATAGAAAGAATTTCAATACATAGAGATTGTTATTATTACTATTGGTATGCTAACGGTGGAAATGGAGAATCTTGCAAACGAGGTGGTGGATATTTATTTATTTATTGATTGATTGATTGATTGGTATGGGGGATTGAACCCAGAGCCATTATACCTCTGAGCTACACCCCCAGCCCATTTTATATTTTTGTTTTGAAATAAGGTCTCGTGAGCCGGATGTCGTGGTACAAACCTGTAATCCCAGTACTTGGGAGGCTGAGACAGGAGGATTGCAGGTTCGAGGACAGCGTCAGCAAGTAGTGAGACTCTCATCAACCTAGTGAGACCCTATTTCCAAATAAGAAATAAAATTGGGCTGGGGCTGTAGCTCGAAGGTAGAATGCCTCTGGGTTCAATCCCCAGTACCACACATGCACAAAAAAAAAAGAGGAAGGAAGGAAGGAAGGAAGGAAGGAAGGAAGGAAGGAAGGAAGGAAGAAGGGAAGGGAAGAAGGAATAGGGTCTCGCTAGGTTGCTGAGGCTATCCTCGAATTTGTGATCCACCTGTCTCAGCCTCCCAAGTACTGGGATTATAGGCATGGGCCTGGCTGGTGGTGGATTTTTAATTGCTCTGTGTGTGGGGGTACTGGGGATTGAACCCAGGGGTGTTCTACATTGGGCTACACCTCACCCCCTTTTTTGTGTTTGTGGTAATGGGGATTGGGATTGAACCCAGGGGTATCCTGCCACTGAGCAACACCTCCAGCCCTATTTCTTCTTTCTTCTTTCTTTCCTTCCTTCCTTCCTTCCTTCCTTCCTTCCTTCCTTCTTTCTTTCCTTTCTTTCTCTCTCTCTCTTTCTTTCTTTCTTTCTTTCTTTCTTTCTTTCTTTCTTTCTTTTTTTTGGTGGTACTGGGGATGGAACCCAGGGGCCTTCTACCTCTGGGCTATACCCCCAGACCTATTTTATTTCTTATTTGGAAACAGGGTCTCCCTAAGTTGCTGAGGCTGGCTTCGAATCTGCGATCCTCCTGTCTCAGCCTCCCAAGTACTGAGATTACAAGCATGCGCAACCACGTCCAGCTTTTTATTTCTTATTTTGAAACAGGGTCTCACTATGTTACCAAGTGCTGGCCTCAAACCTGCAATCCTTCTGTCTCAGTCTCTCAAGGACTGGGAATACAGGCATGGGCCTTTGCACCCAGCCCAACTGCCCTATCTTTGAACATCATTTTGTTGGGTTTTCTGTTACTTGCAGCTGAAACTATCCTGATAGTCTACCAAATCCCACTACTTGTCAATTCTCATAATATTGTTTTATTTACTTTTACAGTACTGGGGATTAAACCTGAGAACATTCTACCTCCGAGCTACACCCCCAGACCTATTTTTTATTCTTTATTTTGAAATAGGATCAGCCGGGCATGGTGGCGCACACTTGTAATCCCAGTACTTGGGAGGCTGAGACTGGAGGATCCAGTTCTTGGCCAGCCTCAGCTACTTAGTGAGGCCCTCTGCAACTTAGTGAGACCCTGTTTCAAAATCAAGAATAAAAAATAGGGCTGGGGGTGTAGCTCAGAGGTAGAATGCCCCTGGGTTCCATCCCCAGTACCGCAAAAAAAAAAAAAAAAGAAAAAGAAACAGGGTCTCACTAAGTAGCTGAGGTTGGCCGTGAACCTGCGATCCTCCTGTCTCAGCCTCCCAAGTACTGGGATTACAAGCGTGCGCCACCACGCCTTAATAACCATGCAACTCTTCACTGAGTAACCTGGCACTAGAATAAAAATATATTGCGATTCACTCAAATTTCCTGGTGTTTATCACCTTTGTCTTTTTTTCTTTTCCTCAAACACCTTCATAAACTGACGATTCCTTTATAATCTTTAAATTATAAAGTAATGTAAATTACTAAGGAGAGGCATTCTAAGGTCTTTGCAACTTAGAAAAGCAAAGTTAAAAATTGGCCAAGATCATCTAAGCAATAGTGGCAGAATTTGGGAAAGAGCTAAAGTTCCTAATTCCAAATCTCTTCACCATGGCACCCAGTGTCAGGTACAAGGGAGATGCCTGACACTGGCAAGGGTCGAATGTGAGGTCTTAGGAGGCGACCAATGTCTCGCGAAGCAAACCAGTGGCTCCACTCCCGCCTGAGGTCCGCTGTGGTTGGGCTGCAATCGCGGGGTACAGTAGTGGGCCCCTAAAATCCTCAGGGTGGGAGACTTCCAGGCCTACTTGGATTTGAACCTTTTGAGCGCGGAAGACCCCTTTACGTTCCTCGGCCCCACAATCCGCCTACGTCACAGAAGACGGCTCAGGCCGAGGCCACGCCCCGGGGTCTCCGGCCTCTCATTCACCTCGCTCCGGCCAGAGCCAAACTTCAGGCCCAGAGGGCACTGCTGGCCCTTCCCACATTTCCTTACTGGCTCTCTTTTGAGTTTCGGGGTCTGTGTTCTTGTTTCCTTCTACCGGGCAACATCACGTCTCGCTGTGGTCTCCCTATGGCTCCGCGGGGGCGGGTCCCCAGGCCTGGAGCTCACCGGGGAGACCCCGCCGGCGGAACCGGAAACATTTCTTTGTAGAAACGCAGGAGGAACGGCGTCTCGCAGTTGCCCCACGCTACCCGGCCCCAGCGGACCTCGATTGGTCCACTCCGAAGAGGGACTGCCCCCTTGGGAGCACGCTGGCCAATCACAGCGCGGGATGCGGAGGGGGCGGGGCGCGTCGCGTGCGGCTGCTGCCCCGCAACTCCGGCGTGGGGGAGCATGGGAGCGTGGGAGTTTTGCGGGGGCCGCGTACTCCGTCGTCGCGCCTCGTGTGGGCGTCGCTTCCTGTGGCTTTGGTCGGGGAAGGGCGAGGCTCTCAAGACTCTTAGAGCGGTTGGTGGCGCCCTTTCTAGGCTGGGCCAGGGGGAGGAGCAGTCGGCTCAGGTTCTCAAAAGGGCTAGAGGGAATCGAAGGAGGCTGGGGGCGCGTGGAGGAGGTTGGCGGCCGAATTGGCCGTCCAAGGACCGTTTTCTCCCCCTTGCAGCTTTGTCTCGACGTCCCTGTGGCGACTTGAAGAAGGTGCCCCCCACTCCCCCAGATGGAGTCCACGCTCCCCACATCCGATGCCCAGGTGAGACGAGGTGTCTTTTCCCCGTCCAAGTTCTGTCTCTGTTTTCCGGCCTCGGCCTCACCTCGGAGGTAGGTTGGGCACCCCTGTCGTGATGGGGATGTACCTGGTCCCCACAAAGCCCTTTCACCAAGCTGTCTTCGTTCCTAGATTAGGCTCTTAGGAGAAGTGGCTTACGAACTTGCTCTTCAGAAGCACCAGCTGGGGAGCAGAGCCCTTGGGAGGGGTCTATAACAGAGTTACTCAAAGTGTCTCTCTGGAATGCTTCTAAAAATTGCAGATTTCTAGGCTTCACTCCACACCTGTTGAATAATAACAACAAAGCCCACGTGATTCTTAATCATGCTTGGATCTGAACCTTGTGAGCACCTTTTTTTTTTTGTTGTTGGTACTGGGGATTGAGCCCAGGGGCATTCTACCTCTGAGCTATACTCCCAGCCCGATTTTATTTTATTTGGAAACAGGGTCTCGCTAGGTTGATGAGTCTCACTACTTGCTGAGGCTGACCTCGAACCTGTGATCCTTCTGTTTCAGCCTCTCAAGTACTGGGATTACAAGTGTGTGCCACCACACCTGGCTGAGCACAATTTTATTTTTATAGTACCAGTAAATTTAGGGATGGAAGAATGGGCCTGTATGAAGGGTTGGAGGAGGAGGTGAGCAGTGAGGGAAGAAAGAGGGGAAATAGCAAAGGAAAGAATATTGGAAGAATCCTAAAAACTCTCTTTCATGATTCTTTCTGGGCTGGCCAGTCTTCTTTCTCTTAGAGCATACTTTCTTAATGATTTCCCTCTCCAAGAGTTGTTCCTTTGTCTTTTCCATTTCAGAAGAGACTATGTTATTCTCATAGCATACTTTCTTGATCTTTATGCCACTGCCTCAAAATTTAGGTCCATGTTTACTCTCTCCTTCCCACTCCCAACTCCACAGCTATAACCTATTTATATCCCATCTATGCATTCAGGAATCTTTTTTGCCATGTCCTTTTCTCCCTTGTGTCTGATGTTCTTAGCTCTTCTCAGCCATTCTAGACTGAGGGGCTGACTCATTAGCCTCTTGTTCTGAGATGGGTGCTCATGTTGTTTCAGGGACCAATGCTGTTTGAGGATCTGGCTGTGTATTTTTCTCAAGAGGAATGTGTGAGTCTGCACCCTGCCCAGAGGTCCCTCAGCAGAGAGGCCACACAGAAGAGTTTTGAGGATGTGGCCTTGATGGGTAAGGCAAGATTGTCCTTGTTTTTCCTGAATTTTGGTACTTAAGTTCTAGGAAGAAGATTTTGTGTCTCATACACAGGTTGGTATTGTGGAGCAGGATCTATACCTGGGCAATTTACATGGTTATGATAACTTGCATGAGAGCTGGGCATGGTGGTGCACACCGTAATCCCGGTATTTGGGAGGGTGAGACAGGAGGATCACAGGTTTGCATCTTCTGCCAGCCTCAGCAACTTAGTGAGGCCCTGTTTCAAAACAAAAAATATAGCCAGGCGTGGTGGCACATGCTTGTAATCCCAGTACTTGGGAGGCTGAGACTGGAGGATCCGCGTTCGCAGCCAGCCTCAGCTACTTAGTGAGGCCCTTCACAACTTAGTGAGACCCTGTTTAAAAATAAAAAATAAAAAATAGGGCTGGGGATGTAACCTGGAGGTAGAATGTCCCTGGGTTCAATCCCTGGTACTGCAAAAAAAAAAAAAAAATCAAAACAAAAAATAAAATAGGGCCGAGGTATAGCTCAGAGGTAGAATGCCCCTGTATCCAATCCCCAGTACCAAAAAAAAAACAAAAAAAAAGAAATGAAATAACGTGCATGAGAAAACAAGTTCCAGTCTGAGATGAATTCTTTTGCGGTACCAGGGATTGAACCCAGGGGCATTCATTCTACCTCCGCGCGCGCGCTGAGGCTGGCCTTGAACCCGGATCCTCCGGTCTCCGCCTCCCAAAGTACTGGGATTACAAGCGTGCGCCACCACGCCCAGCCTTGAATTCTTAGACAAAAATCCAGTCACTACTTTATGGTTTCATACAACACATGGCAATACCTGGTAATCTTTCCCAATGTTTATTGCAGTCAAGTCAACTTATAGTTTTACTTGGGAAACCTTATCAATATAGATTACTATCTTTGCTAAAGACTGGAAATTTATTTGCTCTTACAGGGTGCTGTGCCTTTCTCACCCAAGAGGGACTATATGCAGTATTCCTATGCCTGAGTAGATTTTACCTCTGACTGGGGTTGAGTATCTAAAGTGTCCCATAACTCATTATGGGTTTTTTTTGTTTGTTTTGTTTTGTTTTTCAGTACTGGGGATTCTATCTCCAAGCTATACCCCCAGTCCTGTTTTATTTTGTATTTATTTATTTATTTTATTTATTTATTTTTGTGTGTGTATGTGTGTGGTACTAGGGATGGAATCCAGGGGCATTCTGCCTCCAAGCTATACCCCAGTCCTATTTTATTCTTTATGTTGAAACAGGGTCTCACTAAGTTGCAGAGGGCCTCACAAGTTGCTGGGGCTGGCCGTGAACCTGCGATCCTCCAGTCTCAGCCTCCCAAGTACTGGGATTACAAGCGTGTGCCGCCATGCCCGGCTATAACTCGTGTTTTATACTTTCCATTTCTCTTTGTTATATCCTTCTTTTCCTTTACCTTCTATAACATATGGAGTATATTTATAATAGCTATTTTAATATTTTTCTGCTAGTTTATTATTTGTGTCATTTTTGGGTTTGTTTCTATTGATTGATTTTTCTCCTTGTTAGTCATATTTTTCTGCTTTTTTTTACACGCTTGGTAAATTTGATTGGACTTTGGACATTGTGAATTTTATGTTGTTGGTTGCTGGGTTTTGTTGTATTTTTAAAAATGTTTTTGTATTTTGTTGAGGGATGCAGTTAAGTTACCTGGGATGGATTAGATTCTTTCAGGGTTTGCTTTTTTGTTTTGTTAGTGCCGATTCAGCTCAACCTTTAATCTAGGGCTGCTTTGGCCTGTTGCTAAGGCAGTGTTTTTCTGAGGAGACTGATTGATGTCCTGTGTGACAGTCTTTCCACTTTGGCTGTTGGGAACATGAACTGTTGTGTGAACTCTGGATTTTGTTCTGTTTATTCCTTTTTTGGTGGTTCTTTCCATAGCCCAGAAGCCTTTTCTAGTCAGTGAATTGGGTCATAGGACTTTGTTTTTTTGGAAGGAAGAATTTCTTTTTTTATTAATATATTGGCTTTTTAAATGAAGAATATACTTGTCCCTGCAGGGAATTGGTTCCAGGACACTGCCCCTCCCCATGGACACCAAAATCTGCAGATGCTCAAGTCCCTTATATAAAGTGGTATAGTATTTGCATATGATCCATACACATCTTTCCATATACTTGGTATTTTATTTTGTCGTACTGGGAGTTGAACCCAGGGGGCATTCTAGCTCTGAGCTACACTCCCAGCCCTATTTTATTTTTTGTTTTGAAATAGGGTCTCCCTAAATTGCTGAGACTGTCCTTCAACCTGTGATCCTCCTGTCTCAGCCTCTCAAGTACTAGGATTACAGGTGTGTGCCACCACACCCCGGCCCATATACTTTGTATGTGTGTGGTACTGGGGATTGAACACAGGGGCATTCTACCTCTGACTAAACCCCTGGCCCTTTTTATTTTTTGTTTTGAAACAGGGTCTCACTAAATTACCATATGCTGGCCTCAAACCTGCAATTCCCCTGTCTCAGCTTCCCAAATACTGGGATTATAGTGAAGCACCACTGTGCCCGGCTCTCCTATGTACTTTATTTATTATTTTTGAAATATTAGGGATTGAACCCAGGGGCATTCTACCTCAGAGCTACACCCCACCCCTATTTCATTTATTTATTTATTTACTTATTTATTTATTTATTTATTTATTTATTTATGTACTGGGGATTCAACCCAGAGACAAGTCTACCTCCAAGTTATACCCCCAGCCCGATTTTATTTCTTATTTGGAAACAGGGTCTCACTAAGTTGTGGAGGGGCTCACTAAGTTGCCTAGGCTGGCTTCGAACCTGTGATCCTCCTGTCTCAGCCTCCCAGTACTGGGATTACAAGCATGTGCCACCACGCCTGGCCCTGTTTTATTTTTTATTTTGAAACTGGGTCTCACTAAGTTGCTGAGACTGTTCTCAAACCTGCGATCCTCCTGTCTCAACCTCCCAAGTACTGGGATTACAGGCATGTGCCACCACACCCAGCTTCCCATGTACTTTAAATCACATGTAGGTTATTTATAATACCTAATGCAATGTAAATAGTTATGTTTTTTAGGGAATAATGACAAGAAAAAATGTACAGGATCAGTACAATTTTTGTTTAGAATATTTTCTATCTGTGATTGGTTGAATCGTGGATATGGAGGGCTGGCTATATTTGGAAAAAAATATTCAAAAGAAATTCTTTTTGGCAGGCCCAAGTTTTGTCAGCAATCCTTGAGGTAAAACCAGTCATTATTTGCCTGCAGTACACACAGCAGCTCTACCATGATCGTTCCTCCTTGACAGGAAAGAAATTTTAGAGTCATCTCCTAGTGATACTAAAACGGTTTTTGGTAATCTGTGTGTTTCACTGTTAAGGTAAAAAAATAGTTCCCCTCTTTCTTTTTTGACAAATATGAATCCCAGTCTTCATTCCAATCTTGATTGCTCACCTGTCACTTGAGATAGCTTAAATGATGAAAAGCTCTTGAGATATAAACAGACTAACTAGAAAACTACATCTCTAGACAGTGTGTACCAAGCTTGTCCATAGTACCCATCCTACTGGACCCTAACTTATTTATAGCCATTCTCTGTTCCTTCCCCTCGAAGGTGCCTTTGGAATTGGATCTTTAGGGAAGCCAGGAGAACCTGCTGGCCTCTGATTTTGCTTATTTATCAATGTCTGGGTTATAAGACAACCCATTTGCAGTTTCCTGGTCCTCTGTATAACTACCTTAGCTTATTCTCTCCCTAGTTTCATTTTTAAGGTGTTGTCTACGTTTTGCTTTGTTTTGTTTTTATCAACAGGAGAGGAAGTCAGGACTGAGATTAATCAGCAAGTAAGTCTAGAGTCTATGAAACTTGAAGAACTTTCCCTAGAAAAGTCCTCCATTGCTGCACCCCTGGCCCACTTCCCAGAAAAATCCTCTGAGGATGGAGTTGGACTCCCTGAAAGGAAAATACAAGATGGAACTTCCACTTGCAAGAAAAAGTTGATAAGCCTTTTAGTTACCATTGAAAACCATACGCCATTAGTAGAACTCTCTCAATGTTTAGGATCCAGAGCACTTCCTGAAATTCTTGAAATTCCCTGGGAGGAAGCTAAAAATGTGTACAAGTGTCCTGAATGTGACCAAAGCTTCAGTGATAATTCCTACCTTGTTTTACATCAGAAAATTCATTCAGAAGAGAAAAAATATATATGTGGTGACTGTGGGAAGATCTTCAATCACAGAGCCAACCTGAGGATACACAGGAGAATCCATACTGGTGAGAAGCCTTATAAATGTTCCAAGTGTTGTGCCAGCTTCCGCCAGCAGTCACATCTGTCCCGGCACATGAAGAGCCATGTAAAGGAGAAACCCTATACATGTGACACATGTGGGAGAGGTTTCATGTGGCTCCCAGGATTGGCACAACATCAGAAAAGCCACACAGCTGAAAAAGCATATGAATGTGCTGAGCGTGGTAAATATTGTGGTCAGAAAACAAATCTGGCTTTGCCTGAGAAAACACACACATCAGTCACCCCATACCAGTACACGCAGTGCGTGAAGAGCTTCCGGCAGCCCGTATACTCTGCCCTGCCTGAGAAAGGCCACGAGGAGGATGCCAAACACTGCAGTATTGATGACGAAAACTTTTTCTCATTTGCCAGATTCAAACCCTTACAGTGCCCTGAGTGTGACTTGACCTTTCCTTGTTTCTCTGAGCTTGTTTCTCATCAAAACATTCATATAGAGGAAAGGCCCCATAAGTGTAAAACATGTGCACAGAGTTTTGCTTTGGATTCAGAACTTGCACACCACCAGAAGAGCCACACGCAAGAGGAACCTTTTAAATGTACTGTGTGTGGGAAGGGCTTTAGGGTGAATATGCATCTCATTACTCATAAGCGAACCCATTGGAAAAACAGCATTTAACATAGTAAGTTTACATTGATGCCTGGACTTTTCAGTATCTGTAGGGTGGGAAACAGTTACTGTTTGTGTGCCAGGCACTGTGCTAAGCACTTTGCATACATTCCATGTAATACTTAATTCTCACCACAGCCTTGATTTAAGCAGTATTATTTCTAGTTTATAACTGAGGAAGCATAACCAATGTCACAATGTCACATAGCTAGTCAGTGAAGCCAGGATTTGAACTCCGTTACTGTTCACATTCCATTCGTATGAGCCAGAGAAACAAAAATTTTTTTTAAAAATTCAATTTTCTTAAAAATGAAGGTTATTGCTAGAGTTCTTTTCATTTTGTTCATGTTATTTCTAAGTATGATTTAGAGGAATTTATTTATTGCTAGTTCTGCACATACAGTATCTAGGAAAGTGAATGCTTTTATACCTGTTTTGTACTTTTCGTTATAGCTATTTGAATGTAATGTTTGTATGAGATTATTGTTTTACGTGTGAGTATCTAGAGGAGTTTAGAAACCACCCCCGTAAAAAGTTCCCAAATGGATGAACTAGTTGATACCTTAATGGAAGTTCGTATCTATGGAGTTCTCATTCCAAGATATGATGCCATGGCCAAGTCCTGGCATTTGTGACTAAAATATTTACCATGAGTTGTAGCCGTCTTACTGCACCCTCTTCTGGAGGTTGGACTTGATTATTTGTGGAGTGTGTGTGTGTGTGTGTGTGTGTGTGTGTATGTGTGTGTGTTTACTCCTCTCTAAAGGGATTTGCCTCCAGATAGCTACTGAAGCACATTACCTGCCTTGTTTTTAGTGAGCATGCTAGATGCTATAGATATATTATACAATTTAATCTTCAGAATAAATCTGTGACAAAGACTGCCCTTGTTTCCAAAATGAGGAAACTGAAGCCGTCAGTGGGTCGTCAGTATTTGCCAAGCACACACATCATCTCATTGTGGTGAAGCTGGCCTTTAAACTTGGGTGTCTCCTAATTCCAGAGGCCACACATTCTGTGACACTGTTATTTTTTGGCACTGACACCACGTGTTAGCACTGCAAGCAGCTAGGGAGGCTGAGGTAGGAAGTGGAGGATGGTTATCATGGGGGCTGCCCTGTGTATTGCATCCTGGACCCTTCACTGCCTTTGCACTTTATCCAAAGCCTGCATTTCATGTATGCTTATAAAACAACAGAAGACTATCTAGGACTTCAAGTTTGAATCCCTACCATCAGATTAGATATTTCAGGCTCTACAAAGTACATTCTAAAGGTTTTAGTTGGGTTTTGGTCTTTAAAAAAATCCTAACATTTCCTCTCCATCTCAGAAGAAAAATACATATGGAAAATTGTTAGGTTTTTAGCTGAAATACGTGATAATATATAGATCTTTACACATTGCTGTAAAGATAAATATTGGTGCAAAATATTGTTGAACAGTATGGTTATTAATGTTAAAAAACCAGAGAATGTTGTAAATATACACTCATAGAGTTTCTCTTTACAGCAAAATCAATTGTATACTTACCAGCAAGACAATATTATGTGGTCTTTCAATGAGGATGTAAGAATGGTCCTACTCTGTTTAAATACAGTATGAAAGTACAGTATTTAGTAAAATGGAATTATTTCTGGGAAAAGACTCTTTAGGACTGGTTAGATGGAAGGTGGTCCTTTTATAGAACAGCAAACAGAGAACTGAATGTACAAGCTGGCTACTGTGGCCAGGCTCTCAGCACTGATTAGAGGCGGGAAGATAACTGCTGGTGACTGAGAAGTAAAACCCAACAGCTTTACCCCAGCCCGCCTGTTCTTTTTTCCCTTTGTATCATTATTATTTGCAGACCCCCAGTTCAGGCCATGTACTTCCTGTGTTACGGTCGCAGGTCACACTTGGCTCAGTGTTTCTGTATCCACTCGAAGGATACAGGACACCAGTCGGCCAGGGCTTCAGGGTCTTACATTGTATTTTATTTATTTATATATATATTTTTTTGTGGTGCTGGGATTGAACCCAGGGGCATACTACCTCCAAGTTACACCCCCAGCCCCCATTTATTATTATTATTCTTTTTTAAACTTTGAAACATGGTCTGGCTTAAGTTGCTAAGGCTGGCCTTGAACCTGTGATCCTCTTGTCTCAGCCTCCCCTGTGCTGGGATTACAGGGGTAAATGATCTTTATTGGAAGTGTGTATATTCTTCTGTTTAGTCTTGTAGATTAGGAGAACTATTGACGACCATTATCTGTCTTTCCAAGGCCCATCTGACTACAGGTGTTTTGTTTTCATTTTTAAATTGATAGTCTCCCTGCATGAACAGTCTAGGTAAGGGGGATACTACGTATGTTCTATAAAAACCTAAGAATATGCTGTAATCTCTTTCCTTGGATACCTCAGAAATACATGTGATGTATGCACTTCTGTTTGTGTCTAATGTTGGAAGTTTACTGTTCTTGGTGCATTTTCATTGGTCTTAGTTCTAGATTGCAGTCTTTATTGCTATTTGAGTGCAATTTGTTATCTAATAAATGCTATTTTATGATAGCAAGGAGGTGAGCTTTTTTGCTTCAGTGATTTTAGATGGTAATGACCTGAATCCCTGGATTGTTCTGGAGAGGATGAATGATTGACTTCGTGCCATTTAATAAAGGAAGTAAAATTGCTCCCTGGCATCCCGTAGCCAGTCCCAGCGCTTTCCCGGGAAGACAGCACTGGACGCCCCTGCCTCCGGCCTTAGCGGCACACGGCAGCGCGGCCCAGCTCCGCGGCTCCCCGGCGGAGAGACCGCCGGAGTCGGACTCGGGCGGGGTGCGTGAGGCGGTCTCCAGGAGTCTTCCCACGGCTCTCGGCTGGGCCACCCCGCAGAGGCCGCCGGAAATGCCCACGAGAGGGGCTGTGCTCTGGCGGCCGCTGGCCGGAAGCCGGAACTCGCGGCCACTTCCGGCGCGCGCTTCCGGCCGCGCCTGCGCACTCCTCAGCAGGTGGGGTGCGGCCGGGCTCCTGTCCCTTGTCCACTGCACAGCACGAGGCGGCATTTGCCGAGGGGCCCCTCGAGAGCAGCGCGGGCGCGACTGTGGAGGCCAAGCTGAGTCTCCATCCGCGATTCCAGCGCTGACTGTGCTGGCCGGGGAAGGAGCCCCGCCTGCCCCAGCCCCACCCCGGCAGTGTGGAGCTGCGGGACTGCCCCGGTGTTTCTGAATTGTGGAAAGGGAGGCTATGTGCTTCTCAGTCCCTGGGGGGAGTATCTTCTTTTTAGAACCAATGCCAGTCTCAAGCTTTTGGTGTGACCTACACCTGGGTTTTTTGTTTGTATTTTTAATGGTACTGGGGATTGAACCCAGAGGCATTCTACCACTGAGATAAACTCCTAACCCTATTTTTATTTTGAAACAGGGTCACACGCTGGCCTCGAACCAGCGATCCTCCTATCTCAGTCTCCCAACTACTGGGATGACCCTTGCACCACCACACCCGGCCTTTTTTTTAAGACTGGGGCCTGCCAGGCTTGGTGGCGCACGCCTGTCATCCCAGTACTTGGGAGGCTGAGACAGGAGGATCGCAAGTTTGCAGCAAGCCCTTAGCAATTTAGTGAGGCCGTCCACAACTTAGTGAGACCCTCTTTCAAAATTAAAATAAAAAGGGCTGGGCGTGGTGGCGCACGCTTGTAATCCCAGTACTTTGGGAGGCAGAGACTGGAGAATCCGGGTTCGCGGCCAGCCTCAGCTCGCTCTCTCTCTCTCTCTCTCCCTCCCTCCCTGTCTCTCTCTCTCTCTACTTAGTGAGGCCCTCCACAACTTTGTGAGACCCGGTTTCAAAATAAAGTATAAAAAAAATAGGGCCGGGGGTGTAGCGCAGAAGTAGAACGCCCCTGGGTTCAATCCCTGGTACCGCCAAAAAAAAAAAAGAATAAAAAGGGCTGGGGTGAAGCCGGGCATGGTGGCCCACACTTGTAATCCCAGTACTTTGGGAGGTGGAGACCAGAGAATCCGGGTTCGCGGCCA